>PVJC01022483.1:0-27280 GCA_004026665.1 Murina feae
GTTCTTTAGTTAATACCTTCACCTTCTTTCATCCAGTCCCGCGTCCTACCTCCACCCCTCTGACAGGTGTCGGTCTGTTCCATGTGCCCATGCCTTTGTTTCTATTGTGTTCATCAGTTTGTTTTGTTCATTAGATTCCAAATGTAAGTGAGATCATATGGTATTCGTCTTCCTCTAACTGGCTCATTTCACCTAGCGTACTAATCTCCAGGCCCACCCCACGCTGTCACAAAAGGTAAGAAATCCTTCTTTTTATGGCCATGTCGTGTCTCATTGTGTAAATGCACCAAAACACTTTATCCACTCATCTACTGATGGGCACCTGGGCTGTTGCCACATCTTGGCTATAGTAAACATCACTGCTATGAACAAGTGGGGCATGTATTCTTTCAAAGTGGTGTTTCAGGATTCTTAAGATATATTCCCACAAATGGGATCACTGGGTCAAATGGAAGTTCCATTTTTAATCTATATATATAAAAGCTTAAGTGACCATTAGGACCAAACAGGAACGACCAGCCAACCAACCACTATGATGTGCACTGACCACCAGGGGGCAGATGTTCAACGCAGGATCTGGTGGTCAGTGCGCTCCCACAGGCAACCTCCCGCAGCCAGCAGCAGCATCTGGCGTCCGTTCCTTCCGCACTCAGCCGGCGATCATCCCTTCCTCTCCCAACCCACCAGGGCCTTGGGTCCTAGGCTGGGACAGGGAACCAGGGTGGGTAACAGTGGACACAGTTCTTACCCAGGGGCCTGAGAGCCAGCTCCCTCCTTGGGGACAGCAGCCAACCTTCCATGCCCCATCCCTCCCACTGGCCATCAGTCCCTGGTCAGCTGGCTCTGATAGGCCCTGATCGCCAGCCAGGCCTAGGGACCCCACCATGCACGAATTTGTGCACTGGGCTCTAGTTTTTTAATAAAACTCCATAATGTTTTTCACAGGGACTACCTCAGTCTGCATTTCCTCCAACAGTACATAAGGGTTTCCTTTTATCCACATCCTCACCAACACTTGTTTATTGATTTAATGATGGTAGTCATTCTGGCAGGTATGATGTGATACCACATTGTGGTTTCAATTTGCATCTCTCTGATAACTAGTGACTTTATAGTACTTTTTCATAAATCTATTGGCCATCTGTATGTGCACTGACTGGGAATTGAACCAGTGATCCTTCGGTGCATAGGACAACACTCCAACCAATGAGTCACACTGGTTAGTGATGTATTATCTTCTTAATGTATTGCTGGGCCTGGTTTGTTACAATTATATTAGACCTATATTCTTTCTTTGTAGTGTCTTCATCTGATTTTGGAATTAGGATAATGCTGGCCTCCTGAAACAGCTTGGGCATTTTCTCTCCTCTTGAATCTTTCACAATAGTTTCAGGAGGTTAAGTGTTAGTTCTTCTTTCAGTGTTTAGTACAATTCACTGTGGAGCCATCTAGTCCAGGACATTTACATGTTGGGAATGTTTTTATTGCTGCTTCAATGTCACCAGTTGTAATGTGTCTATTCAGATTTTCTGATTCACCCTGATTCAGTTTGAGAGATTGTAGGTTCCTATGGATTCATCTGTTTCTTCCAGATTGGCCAATTTGTGGGCACATAGCTGTTCATAATATTTTCTTTCAACCTTTTGTCTTTCTTTGGTGTCAGTTGTTACTTCTCTTTCATTACTTTGTTTTTTAATTGATTTCAGAATAGAAGGGAGAAAGAGAGAGAGAGAGATGATGACAGAGAATCATTGATTGGTTGCCACACTGGAGATTGAGCCTGCAACCTGGGCATTTGCCCTGATCAGGAATCAAACCATGACCTCCTGGTTCGTAGGTCCACACACAAGCACTGAGCCATGCTGGCCAGGCATCCTCTTTCATTTCTGATTTTGTTTATTTGAGTCCTCTCTCTTTTTATTGATGAGTTTGATTAAAGGTTTATCAATCTTATCAATCTTCTTTTTTCAAAGAACCAGCTCTTGGTTTCACTGATTTTTGCATTACTTTTCCAGACCCTTTTTCAGTTATTTCTCCCCTAATCTTTATTCCTTCCATCTATTCACTTTGGGTTTTGTTGTTGATTTATTTCCAGTTTTACTTAAGGGTAACATTAGATTGTTTATTTGAGCTGTTTCTTGTTTTCTGAGGTAGGCCTGCTTTCTCCGTGTCCCACAGATGATGACTTGTATGCTCATTTCCATTTGTTTCAAGGTAACTTTGGATTTCTTCCTTGATCTCATTATTAACCCATTAATTGTTTACTAACATGTCATTTAACATGCATGACGTTGTGTGCATTTTACATTTTTTTCTTGGGATTGATTTCTTGTTTCATACAATTATGGTCAGAGGAGATGCTTGATATAATCTTAATCTTCTTAAGTTTATTAAGACTTATTTTGTGTCCTAATGTGATACATTCTAGAAAATGTTGCACGTGCACTTGAAAAGATTGTTATTCTTCTGCCTTGGGCTAAAATTCTTAATTTTACTTCCATTTGCATGGAATGTCTTTTTCCATCCGTTTACCAGGTTACCAGGTCAGATTTCTGGGTTAACAGATTCTTAATTTTTTGAGGAACCGCCAGTGTTTTCAATAGTGGCTGTACCAGTCTACACCAGCGTGAATGAGAGTTCGTTTTTCTGCACAACCTCTGCACCACTTACTACTTGTCTTGTTGATCGTAGCCATCCTAACAAGTGTGAGGTGCTATCTCATTATAGTTTTGATTTGCATTTCCCTAAGAGCTAATGAGGTGGAACATCTTTTCATAAATCTGTTGACCATGTGTATGTCTTCTTGGGAGAGTTGTCTGTTCAGATCCTCTACCCATTTTTAAATTGGGTTGTTTGCTTGGTGTTGAGTTTTATTATTTCTTTATATATTTTGGTATTAACCTCTAGTGAAAGCTGTGTTTAAAAATCATCTCCCATTTAGTTGGTTGCCTCTTTGTTTGGTTGTTGGTCTCTTTTGTTGTGCAGAAGCTTTTTAGTTTGATATGGCCCCATTCACTGGTTTTTGCCTTTCCTTTCCTTTCCGTAGGGGTCAAATTCATTAAATGTTCTCTACAACCAAGCTCCATAAATGTATTGCCTAGGTTTTTTTCTGTATAATTTATTGTTTCAGGACTTTGATCCACTTTGAATAAATTTTTATACATAAGGACAAACTGCAATCTACTTTTATTCTTATGCATGGAGCTCTCTAAGTTTCCAGCACCATTTACTGAAGAGATTTCTTTCCTCCATTGCTGGCTCCTTTACCAAAAATTGCCCAGATCCATGTGGTTTTATTTCTGGGCTCTGGATTCTGCTCTGTTGATCTCTGTGACAGTTTTTGTGCCAATACCATGCTGTTTTGATTATCATAGCCCTGTAGTATAATTTAAGTCACATAGCATGAATCCTCTGACTTCATTTTTTTCTTCTCAGGATTACTTTGGCTATTCAAGGTCCTGGGTGGTTCCATACAAATCTGATGACTTTTTGTTCTATTTCTTTAAAAAAATGACATTGGGATTTTAATGGGGATTGTATTAAATCTCTATTGTATTGCTATGGTTAATATGGCCATTTTAACTATGTTGATTCTTCCAATTCATGAATATGAATTATCTTTCTATTGTATCTTTTTCAATCTCTTTTAATAATGCTTTTAGCTTTTGGTATATGAGTCTTTCACATCTTTGTTCAGTTTATTCTTAGGTATTTTATTCTTTCTGGTTGCAATTTCAAAAGAAATTGTTGTTTTTTGTTTTAATTTTTTATTTCCTTTTCTGAAGTTTTATACAGGTGAGCAGATACAGGCAACGGTATGAACAGAATTGTGGATAGTAAAGGGTAAAATGGGCCAAATATGTGGTAGTAAAAGATGATTTGACTTTAGGTGGTGGGCACACAATGCAACATACAGATCATGTATCATGTGCCTTTTTTTAGATGTTCCATGTGCCTTTACTCATAAAAGTGTACCCTAGGGAGACTGTGCATTTTCTTCTGTCACAGCTCTTGGAAATTCCAACCCATTCAGTTCCCATTTTTATACTAATATTTGGGCATCTTAGAGATGTACACTTGAAGTCTACGTGATTCTATTTACCAATATTACCCCAATAAATTTAATAAAAAATAAAAAATAAATCCTAGATAAAGTCTAAGGACATAGTCAACCCTATAAAAATATATGCAAAAATATATTCTAAATAGCTTTAAGAATAAAAATTGAAGCAATCTAAACATGCAGTATGAAGCAAATGGTATATCCATCAGGAATAGTATGTATTCACTTAAATTTTATCTATAAGTTTTAATAGCATGGGGAAATAATTATGCAAAAATGTAAGTTTACAAAATAAAGAGTACACTACATTGTATTTCCCTATAAAATTGTCTCCAGAAGAACACATTGTGCAGCTTGAACTGGAAGGGTATATGCTAAAATATGAATCATCATTCAGGGTAGTGAGTCTATGCATATTTTTTCTCCTTTTTCACATTTCAGAATTTCTCTCAAATAATAAGAGGTGTTATTTTGAGAATGAGAAGAAAGGTAAGAACTAGTAAAACATTTCTATGGGAAAATGCATTTATACGGCAGCTCAAAAATCGACAAAAAGTGTATGCATTTATAATCTAAACTAATCCATCAGGTAGTTTTAAATATACTTTTATGAGAGTCAGATGATTCTGTTCCCATAACCCCTGCAGGTAATTTATTCCAAAATATAACGATAAAAAAATCTTGAAACTTAACTCTAATTTTTTGGTTTCTATTTGAATTCATTATAAATGATTTGTGGGAATATGTCTATATCACATTCTAACTCCTCTTTCAACAGGTTCATTTCATCTTTGCCTTCTTGTGTTTTCTTTATTGTATCTTGGTTATTTTATTCTCTATCATCTCAAGTTTTTGATGTGATAATCTCCAATTTATTGTGTCCTGACTCTACCTCACGGTGGATCATTTCCTCACGCAGTCTATAGATTTAATTGTGAGTACACCTTTAACAAGGCACATTGGTTTTTCAGATGTTCCATGTGCCTTTACTCATAAAAGTGCATTTGCTTCTGCCACAGCTCTTGGGAATTTCATCCCATTCAGGACCCATTTTTATACTAATATCTGGGCATCAGAATTTCAAACCATATGACCAGTACTAGTTCAGATCTTACATGTTTGTGTAGGGTTTTAATTTCTCAGAAGAGTCCCCTCTTATGCACAAAGCTCCTGAGGCACAAACTGTTTGAGACCATAGATGTGGTCTGCCTAGTGCTCTTGTCACAGAGGGGCCAGCTCTCCCAAGATGCTGCTCTTAGTTCCCGCCACTTGCCTGGTGTGAGCCCTCATTGTGGCCTCCGTCCTGGTGTGGATACTAAAGCTCCAGCCTGTGGTCATTCACTCCTGTGTCTGGCACCAGTGCACTCGGGAGTTCTTGGACATCATTTTATACAGGAATCACTTTAGTTTTGAGCTCCATCTTCTGTTATGACACCGAGGTATTTCTTTTCAGAAAACAAACTTAACTGCATTTTATACAGAATCCTACTGTTGGGAGTGGGAGCAGTTCTGCTCCTGAAACTTTTGGAGCGGGAGGCGTGGCCTCGGCTGCATTTTGAATTCAAAAAGTTTCCTAAACAGGACTCTCTCAGACCATATCATTAGCACAATTGGTGTGTTGCCATCTCTTTTGAGGAGGTGCACAGACATTAGCCATTAACAGCTCTTAGAGCATCAATGTTTTCAGTGTTTTACCTTTTAAAGTAAATTCAAATCTGTTCCTATTTGATAACATGATTCTCACTATATGAAATTCTGTAGGTGGAAGTGTTCTCAATATGTCATCTTCCATGTGTGTTGAGGTTGGGGAAAAAAGCTAGGAAGTTACTCTGGACTGTAATCATCACCCTCTTAGGTATCATTTGAAGGCACCCTCCACAGCAAGTCATCATCAAATTAGACTTTAAAAGAAATCACTGTATTTTATAACAAGCAGAAAATGACATTTACTTTCTGTATCATTTCCAAAATTTTCATTTTCATTAATTCCAAAGTATAGTTTCTTCAAATACATAATTTCTAACATACCTGAAATGGTTGGCTAGTTACTGTGAGAGGAAAATGAATTGGATCTCTTCCCCTATGACAAGTGCATTCCTACGCCTACACCAACAGCCCAATAAGCCTACCATGTGGGGCATCCTCACCTGTGCCTCTTCTCCAGGCTCTTGCTCCTGAGAGCTCTGGCATTGGCGCCCATGCTCCCCGTATCGGGAGGAAAGATATGAAGTGTGGAGGGTTGGGGACAAGTAGGCACAGCCCAGGGGCAATACATTGGCAGGTTCTGATTTCTATCTACATCCCTGAGATGAGGTTTCCTCAATTATATGACCCCTAAACAGAGTAATGGTGGGAATTATCTTTCAAAAACCAATATTATTTCAGACCCAATAGGACATAATCAAGACTTTTGTAAGCTCTTTTTCTCATTTGTCACATCATTGGCTTTAAGAGCATTTTCTAAGGGAAGGGGAGGGAGTTATTGCTCATGTTACAGCAGAAAGCTGCCCAGGACTACAGGCCCTCAGGTGTCCGCTAGGCACACCTGGAGCATCCAGGCTAGCACTGATCTGAGACCTTTCTTGGTGCAAATTTTCTCTTTTCATCAAGGATCTTCATTCGGTGATTCTTTCTAAATTGTCCTTCTCTTTGCCCAATAGGTGGGTCTAAGCCTCTTATTCCAATTCCATGTCTCACCTCCACCACTACCGAATTTCCCACATGTACCGCCATTCTTTTGACACTGTTTCTATAAATGCTGACTCTGACTAATGTGCAGCTTGAAGATTAACAGCATGCTTGTGTAAGATTCCTAGGAACTTCCCTGGATGGTGCTGGTCGGTGGTTAGAGCGTCCACCCTTGAACCAAAGGGTCACGGGTTTGTTTCCAGTCAAGGGCACATAACAGGGTTGCAGATTTGACCCCTGCCCCAGTTGGGGTGTGTGCAGCAAGCAATAATGGTGTCCCTCTAATCTCGATTTTTTTTCTCTCTCCCTCCTTCCTTCCTCTGCGCTCTCTATAAAAATCAATGAAAAATATATCGGCGGGTGAGGATGAAAAAAAAAAAATCCTACAAACTAGCTTCCGAAGATACCGACTCTGACCTTCAATCATCCCAGTTCTGGGTTTTGCTAACCTTCAACCGAAGAACCAAGAGGACCGAGGCCAGGAGGATCGCAACCAGGAGGGCCGAGGCCAGGAGGATCGCAACTAGGAGGACCGAGACCAGGGGGATCGCGACCAGGAGGATCGAGACCAGGAGGATCAAGAACAGGAGGACCAAGACCAGGAGGACCGAGACCAGGAGGACACACATAAGGCCATCACTTGACCAGTTTCAAGATGTGTTGGAATGGACTGTGCAGGACTGCATGCAGAGAACTTTTTGCCGCCCCCCCCTCCCCCCTCCCCCCCTCAATGGATATCTTTGTTTGCTTTCCCTCTCCTTCCTCATGAAAAGCCCAGCCTGCACTGAGATGTTGAGATGGACTTTGTGACAAGAGCCTCCTGTCTTCTTATTTGTTGGCACTGGAATAAACCATGTTCCTTTTTTTTTACCAACATCTGTCTCATGAGTTTGACTTTGGGGCCCCAGGCTCCTGAGCTTGTGTGGTTGAAAATGGTAAATACATGATATGATGAGCCAGCCAGAATATGTAGATCTTGGTAAGTCCCAGTGGGACCAGCCTGGGCCCCAGAGGGTTGTGGCAGGCTGACTCCATGGCAGGGCTTGCAGGAACTTCCTGGATGATTCTGATGCATTTCCAGGACCTGGCATTAGCCCCTTTCCCAGATCTATGGCCTCTCAATCCAAGCTCAGGGCTGTCTGAACAGGAGATGCTGGAGAGATTGGCTGCTGCCCTGGGTGATAGTGTGAGCGAGGACCCTTTTGGAGGGAAACCAGCTGCAGGCCAGCAGGTGGGACCTGACTAGCAGGAGGCCTGCTGCCTGCCTAATGTTTTACTGACCTGCTCTTGTCAATGGGCCTTTGAGAAGCTGCTGTATCCTAGTACCTTTTCTCCTAAGACCCTCTGTGCATCTCTTTACACTTCCTGCTCTATAGATGGTGATCTCCAGGCTGCTGGCTGTGCCTTACAGTATGGCATCCAGTGGTGAGAGTTTAAGGTCTAGGTTTTTCTTAGATTGATTGAATCTGAGGAGGGCCCCAGTCAGTGGACAATATTCTGGAAGGAGCTGATCTAGGAAGCTGAGCACGGGAAGGCAGGGGACCTGGGTTCCAGCGAGAGCTCTGCCACAGTTTTACTATTTGACCATGGGTAAGTCATATCTCAGCTCAAAGCCAGTTTTCCCAAGATTTAAGTATATGTGTGGACTGCCAGCTCTCATTCTCTTTGTTTAATAGATTTTGATTGACTTCAGAAAGGAAGAGGAAGAGAGAGAATCATTGATCAGCTGCCTCCTGAACGCCTCTTCCTGGGGATGGAGCCTGCAGCCCAGGCATATGCCCTGACCAGGAATCGAACTGTGACCTCCAGGTTCATAGGTCAATGCTCAACCACTGAGCCATGCTGGCTAGGCAGCTCTCATTCTCTTGAACAAACTACTGTTGAATGGTGCTTCTCTCTCTGACCAGAAAACCTAATGTAACCCTGTGTTGTCCACAGTCTTAGTGCCCTGCCTGCCCTCCACAGCTATGTACCAACAGCCCTTCCCACCACTCCAGCCTCATCATCCCTTGCCTGAACTTGCCATTGTTTTCATCCCTCTGGGCCTTTGCATATGCCGTTCTCTCTGCCTGGAATGTCTTCTCTTTTAGCACCTGACAAACCCTAAAATGTGGCTTTTGTCCTCTCCTTCATGAAGTCTGCCCCTGACCCTTCCTTCCAGTCACCTCTGCCATCTGTCCCTCTGCCCACCCCTTGACTGTTCTGTGGCCTTCTACATGGGGAGCAGCTGCCAGGCTGTCAGGAGCTGGGGGAGGGAGTGATCAAAGTGGCAGTGGGGATGGGGAAGGGGATTTTACAGCTGAGATCAGACTTTGGAGTCAGATGGTCTGAATTTCCATCCAGTGCTGCCACACATACCCTGTGTGACCTCAGGCCAATCGCTGCCCCTCTCTAAGCCTCAGTTTCCTCATCTCTAGGTTGGACTCACAATCCCTAACAGAATTTCCATGCACTTTTAAAGGCATCAGCGACAGAATGCAAAGTCTACGTGAGAGGTTTGGGATGGCATGGGGGACCTGAGTTTGTAGAGCCCATTGGTTCCTTTGCCTTCATCCCATCCTGTAAGTAAGGGTCAGGCGCATGCCAGGTATAGGTGATCCCGTTTAGTGTAGGAATTTTTTAAGGATTGAATGAATGAACGGATGAAAGATTCAACCACCTGATTTCCAAATTTGGATACACCTATTTGCCAGTCCTTGTCTATACAAGAAGTCTGAGACCAGTGGCGGAGGCAGGAAGCCCCGCCCCTAGGGGAGCAGTCCCCCCCCCTCTTTATCCATTTTGTCTCCTAGCAACTGTCCAAACACATTGGTCTAGCGGGCCTCTTGCTCAGGCAGCTGAGCAGTGATTGCGCCTGCTGAGGGACGTCAGGGCCCGAGCCTGAGCTGCTGTCCGTGCATCCACTGGAAGGTACTCTGGGTGCCTTGAGGGGACCGTGTTTCCCATCCATCTCCATCCCCTGCCCCACGCTGATTCCTTTCCTTGTGTCTTGAGCCCAGCACTCAAAGTCCATTTGTGTCTTGCCTCGAGGTTCTCTCCCGTCTTTACCTGCCAGGCACTTGCACATGCTGTCCTGAGTGGGAGCGCCCGGGGGATTCTGCTCCCACCCCTTGTGGTTCCTGGTTTATGCATTTCCCTGGTGTAGGCATTCCAGAAGTGCCCAATTAATGCAGCTAGGGCTAGGGGAGGGCAGAGACTCAAGTTGGAGAAACAGGTGCTGCTTATGATCTGAATTACTGCCAGGACCGTTCTCTGTGGTTCAGCCATTCATTGTCTAACTTTATTGAGTGCCTACTGTATGCCCGGCAGTGTTTGAGGCTTTGCCCATTCAACTCTGCGCAGGACAAGGGAAGGGAGGAGGGAGAATGGCTAACCTCCTGGGAGCAGAGGGCGGCAACAAACGTGCCTTTATTTCCTTCCAGCCAGGTGGGGCAAGGTGGGCCGCTCTCAGCCGCAAGCATGTCACTGCAAACCTGGGACTGGGAGGATTGGGACATGGAGAGCATGGAGCCCATGTCTTCCGTGGGCAGCTTTTGCCAATCCATGAGCGAGTGTGATGTGGAGGAGTACAGGAATGCTGGGACCCAGGCCCTCAAGTCAGAGCCTGACCATCTGTACAGCAGCACCGCGTCTGCCAGCACTTTAAACGCTGATGTGCCCCAGGTGGTCCCCTGCAAATTCATCATCTCACTGGCCTTCCCAGCAACTGTAAGTGCAGGAGCCGAATCCCAACACTCTTATCAAAAGGGGGTGGACAGAGAGAAGCAGCGATCAGACCATCAAACCGCAGAGGGAAGGCAGAGGAGGGTGGGGGTAAGGGGGAGAGATCAACCAAAGGACTTGTATGCATGCATATAAGCCTAACCAATGGACACAGACACCAGGGAGATGAGGGCATGAGCAGGGGGTGGGGGTGGGGAGGGCAATGGGAGGATAAGGACACATATGTAATACCTCTCCCAAGTAGGGTGGTAGATTCCAGGAGCAAAGATCAGGAAAGAAGGTGCAATTTTAGGAGGCCCACAGGTTATGCGGTCTTCACATATTTAATCCACTCCATAACCCTAAGAAGTAGAGGGTGTTAGAACTGCTTTTTGCAGATGAAAAAATGACAGAGAGGTTAAGGCCTTGGGTCCCATAAGCTAATTGAGCATCACCTAGTTTCCTTATTTCAAATGCAGATTCCCGGGTGTTTGAATCTTCGAGTGTAAAGGTAAATTGATGGACTATTCCTGCCACGAGGCTGCGTAACAAACCCAAATAAGCTATCTCATCCATTGGCTTCATCCAGAAACCCCTTGTTCTTCTGGATCTCAGGGTAGCTGCCCCAGCCTGCGCTTCCTGCAGTGGTTCAGCTGTGCTTCACGTGTCTGTCACCCTCCTTCTGGGCCACGTGGGCTGATCCAGACACATTCACATTACGGAAAAGCTGAGGACCAGCCCAGTCACCAGCACTCCATCTTCTGGCACCTCCCACCTGCTAACATTTTATTGGCTGAAACAAGTCATCGGGTTGAATTCCAAGATGAGGGCAAGAAAAAAGTACTCCACTTTTATATACCCTTTTTGTCTGTGTAAACTATGCCCCCACACACCATGGTGGTTAATTTCCTCTTTGTAGCTGTCACCTGTGAGACTTAGCTATTTTGGAGGCTATTTGCTTAGGTGTCTACCATGGTTAGACCGGATCAATCTTCTTGGTGAATTAATCTTTCTGTTCTAATGTGGTGACTACCTCTATCCATTACGATGCCTTTTATCTTGGGTCTATTGATATCAAGCAAAGCAAAAAGAGCCTGGAGAAGACTGGTGGCAAATACCAACTAAAAGAGAATTGGTGTTTATTGATCACCTTAACCTCACGTCTCCTGCAGCATCTGCTAGACTTGTTTTTTCTTATTGGGGTGCTTCTTCGAAAGACATTTACAAAGTAGATCTCGATGTGGCAAAAGTTTATGAGGGCTTGCATGTCTGAGAGTCTTTTGTATTAATTTATTATTCCAATTACTCCTGACATGCAATAGCACATTAGATTCAAGTGTAGAACATAGTGATTGGACATTTACATACCTTACACAGTGATCACCATCATACAAATCCAGCACCCATCTGACACCATGCATCGTTATTACAGTGTGATTGACTCTATTTCCTATGCTTTCCATCCCCATGACTACTTTCATAACTGGGAATTTGTACTTAATCCCTTTTATCTTTTCCACTCAACCCCCTCCCATCTAGTGCCCATTAATTTGTTCTCTGTATCTAGGAATTTATTTCTGGCTTGTTTGTTCATTTATTTTGTTTTGTAGAGTCTTTTTTCAAATATATTTTATTGATTTTTTTACAGAGAGGAAGGGAGAGGGATAGAGAGTTAGAAACATGGATGAGAGGAAAACATCGACCAGCTGCCTTCTGCACACCCCCCACTGGGGATATGCCTGCAACCAAGGTACATGCCCTTGACCAGAATCGAACCCAGGACCCTTCAGTCTGCAGGTCAACACTCTATCCACCGAGCCAAACTGGCCAAGGCTGTTTTGTAGAGTCTTATGTCTTCCTTAAAGGACATGTCTTTGTCCTTGCTGGGTATAAAATTCTAGTTTCGATGTTTTTCCCTTCAATATCTGAGTATTTATGAATGTGTTTATAATGTTTATTTATACAAATTATTTTAAGAGAAATAAGATGCGACAATACTTTTCTAAAATTTGCATTAAAAATTGTCAATGTCTTAGAGGAAATGAGCGTACTTGTTTTTACTTTGCTGATATTTTGTTTGAAACGGCTAGTAGTATGTTTTTAAGTTATCCAACCCTTTATTGATGAACATTTGTTTGCACATGTTTTCTGTTACAATCCCCCCTTGTGTGCACCTTTCTGTTCAGGTGCGTGGGCACTTCTGAAGCCTGAATTTCAAGAAGTGGAATTACTGGGCTTAAGGCACAGTGGGTCCTTGAGCAATGTTGTTTTGTTCAATGTCATTTCATGACAACGTTGATGAGGGGCCGTAACACCTTAACTCTTGCTTTTATCACTTAGCCTATGGTAAAATTGGTTTCATTATATGTAGTTTTATTTATAGTCCAGAACCTATCAATAATATTGAGGACTTACTGTATGCATTTACATATTTTATAGATACTGTCCAATTTTCCACCAAAGGGATTGTAGCAATGTTTTCTTCCTGTTGATGAGAGGGTCCGTATATCCTTGGATTGAATCAGAACACGGACCTGGGAAACGCAGCAAGCTTTCTAATTGGTTATACCTTCCCAAGTAAATTTAATGCCTACCAAGCTTTATTCCAAGCTCTGCACAAAAGCTAACTCTGCTGGTGCACAAAATTAATACAGAAGCAGTCTCCTGGGTTCTCCTGAGTGTTTAAAAACAAACAAACAAACAAAAACTTGAAATTTTAAAACTTCAGCTTTAGCCCTAACCAGTTTGGCTCAGTGGATGGAGCATCAGCCTGCGGACTCAAGGGTCCCAGGTTCGATTCCGGTCAAGGGCATGTACCTTGGTTGCGGGCACATCCCCAGTAAGGGGTGTGCAAGAGGCAGCTGATCAATGTTTCTCTCTAATCGATGTTTCTAACTCTCTATCCCTCTCCCTTCCTCTTTGTAAAAAATCAATAAAAATATTTTTTTTAAACTTCAGCTTTAAATACAGTCATCACGTTTTTATAGAATGAAATTTGGATTAAATAGTTATGGAGCTTCTAAAGCAACTTATCCTGGTGTGCAAAGTGCCAGCCTGGAGGATTAAGTTTCAGGCAAGGACAGACATTGAAGGTCCTGATCTCTGGCTGAAGCCTGTCCTTTCTGCATCTTTTCCTCATCCGCCTCACGCTGTGCAGCTGCCCCATGAGGTTTTGATGGGCTGTGCCCTCTGCCTGCAATGCCTGCCAGACTCTGCTGAGGTCCCCTCAGAGACTTTGCTTCCCGCTCCCAGCCCCCTGGCAGAGTTCACCCCAGCCTCTTCTGCGATCCTTCAGGACCTGATTTATATTGCTGGGATTGCACAAATCAGATCGTGCTGTGATTTGTGTTTTACTTCACTTCCAACACTAGGGTGAAGCAGGTGAGGTGCCTACGGTGAAGAAATATAAGGAGACAATCACTGGCAGAGTCATGCACTGAAATCGTGCATCCTTGTGCCTAATCCTAGTCCAGAGTAGCCTGCCACTCCGCTGGCTAGGGGAGCTGAACCTGCATCTTTAGCTCCCAGGCCAGGCAGGCAGTGTGGGAACTGCGAGGTTAAAACAAGACTCATTAAATGTCTATCTTCTAGATCCAAAGAGAAAATATGTAAGTTTGCTTGAAAAATGCAGGAAACACTCTAAAATGGAAAAACCTGTTGTAAGGAGTCATTGTATCTACCACATTGAGTATTTCCTTCTGCCAGAGGATAAAGAGCCTAAAATCATTGACATGGTGGTGTTTCCATCGGTAATCAAATTGTTCATGGATTCAGGAGTAAAGGTGTGCGTGTGTGCATGTGTGTGTAGCCTTCCATATGGCATATAACCTAATACTCACTATACAAAGTGTACTTGCTTCCCCTGGAAATGCTGAAAACACAGGATCTTGGGCCCTGCCCCAGACTTACCGAATGAGAATCTGCATCGACCTCCTAATACCCATCACGTGATTTTTTTTCTTTGGATATTTTTACCTCATACTTTCTTTGGTGTTTCAAAGGTTTTTGTAGCTCCTGCGATTTCTTTCTTTGGGTACATGTGAGCACATGTGGGCACACCTTCCTGCCTGCACACAAACACACACAAACACATACACATGCACGCACACACTCCTGCCTGTGTCCCAGCTTGGATTGTAGTCACTGGAAAGGACACTCTTTTGCAGGTAATTTATTTAACTTAATTTTTTTCCCCCAAGGAACCCAGAACTGTGACAGGGTCCAGCCCATGACACCCATTTCCTGGTGTGACTTGGAGCCTGGGAGAGACCCAGACACAGAGGCCAGACAAGCGAGCAGGGCCAGGCCTCCCTGTCAGTGGGGGGAGGCGGGCAGAGGCGGGTCCTCCGTGCTGCGGAGCCTCACACTGAAAGCCTCTTGGTGTTTTTCCTCATAGACTATAAAGCCATGTCAGGAAGGAGACAAAGTCTGGGTGTCATAGACTGCCGGTACCTGCCGGCAACTACAGGTATCCTGAAGGTAAGAAGGTGAGGCTGAAGAAAGACAGACACAAAAAAGATGGGGATCAGGAGGACTTCATCTCTGCCTAGTCAGCAGAGAGAAACACTTCTTTATTTGCAGCTACAATCTTTTATACAGCAATTCAGGGTGTACAGCCAACTTCTTGAAGTCCCAGCACCTATCTCCCTCAAGGATGAGCCGCCTTTCCCTTGACCTCTTTCTTATGCGTCAGAAAATATTAACCAGAGAATGTACCGTACCACAGATTCTTCTAATCCAGATTCTAATCACTTCTTTGTGCTTGCACGCACATGCAGGGTTCTTGCAGGGGTGACTGTCCTTGTGTCACCTCTCGGAAGACCAGGCCTCCAGCTTGGACAAAGAGAAGTCTTGGGCCTAGAACCAATTCTTCTCCCTTGATTCTAGCTGGAGTTTTATAGCCCCCTACAATGGACCCAAACATTTAACATCAACATGACAAAAGAATTACTAAAGAAAATCAATTTTCACAAAATAACCTTGAGGCTCTGGGATGCTACGGACAGATTTCCAAAAAAATCAGGTTTTATTGAATAAAGACTTCTACCTACTCAGAAGATGGAGGATCTTTTGGTGAGTCAGGGATCCATGTTTTATTTTAAATGTTTCTAGGGGGTGTGGCTTCTCAGCAGTAACAGGAGAAAAGCCTGTGTCCCCTCGACCTCCTTTTCCTGGGCTCACGCTGTTTCTCTGTCAGTGGTACGTCATCCCTCCAGTATCCTTGGCTGTAGAAGTGGCCTCTGCCATCTGTGCAGGCACATCAGCCACCACCTCCCCTTCTACCACCTTGAGGGATTTCCTGGCCCTGGGCGGTGGCACATAGTCACCCACACCAACCCTTGCTCCCTGGATGAGTATTGTGTGTTTGCTGGGAGGGAAAAAAAAAAAAAAGAGGATACCAAGAAATAAGAAAAAGCTATTTTAAAATTCCCACCACCCCAAGACACCATGTTAACGTTTTCACATGGTGAAGCTCTTACTTGTGTCAATAGTATTTCAACCCCAACAGGTCTCCTTTGAACTCCCCTCAAAGGGGCATGTTGGAAGGAATAGAACCACCCAGGCTTTGAAGGCAGACAGCTGAATTCCATCCTGTCTGCCTTGTACTAGCTGGTGACCTTGGGTACCTACTTCCTCTAATCAGATGCTCAGAGCAGTGCAGTGGGAGTGGACCCCACCCCCCTCCAGATACAAGCAAAAAGGAGGGTGTGCGTTGTCTCTAGAACTTTTAAAAACATTAATAGCCCAGCCAGGGTGGCTTAGTGGTTGAGTGTCAACCTATGAACCAGGAGGTCAGGGTTCAATTCTGTCAGGGCACATGCCCAGGTTGCAGGCTCAGTCCCCAGTGTGGGCGTGCAAGAGCCAGCCGTTCAATGATTCTTTCTCATCACTGATGTTTCTATCTCTCTCTCACTCTCCTTTCCTCTGTGAAATCAATAAAAAAATACAAAAATTAAAAATTAAATAAATAAAAACCATAGTAAAATGCTGCCAATTAAACGATGCCATGACATTGATTATACAGATGCATCCCGATTTTGGAGTTGTTAAGAGATAAAAGCAATGTGCCTCTGAGAGCACATGGAGTGTGGTACTATTGCTTCTGCTGGTGGCTTGCAGGGAAGTACAAGTTTTCTGATTTGACAGTAAGAACAATGAGACTGTCACTTGCTGGGAGCAAATGGCAGTGCCACAATCAGTTACTTGTACTTGAAAATCTGCCCTTTCTCTGGGTTTACAGCCTGACTTCTCATGGAGTCTTTCTGACAATGGGTGCTTAGGGCTTCCAAATATATATATATATATGTATATTAGAGGCCTGGTGCATGAATTTGTGCATGGGTGAAGTCCAGCTGGCCCAGGCCGATGGGGCCTGGCTGGCAGGGGGGAGGGGCTGAGGGCAGTTGGCCAGCTGGCCTCACCCCCGATGGCGGGAGGAAGAAACAAGAGCAGGCTGACCAGGGGGAAGGACCACAGGCAGTTGGCCCACCAACCCCATTCCCTGGTCAAATTCCAGGTTAAACTCCATGTCCAACTTCCAGTTGAGGGGACAATTTGCATATTAGCCTTTCATTATATAGGATATAATAAAGCCCGATACACAAAATTCGTGCAAGAGTAGGCCTTCCTTTCCCCAGCTGCCGGCACCTGCTCCCTTTGGCACCCGGGACCCAGGCTTCCCTCACAGCCCAGACTTCTTCTGGAAGGTCTTCCAGAAGAACATCCAGTTTAATTAGCATATTATGCTTTTATTATGATAGATTGATTTCAACGAGGAAAGGAGAGGGAGAGACAGAAACATTAATGATGAGAATCATTGATTGACTGCCTCCTGCATGCCCCATACTGGGGTCCGAACCGGCAACCCAGGCATGTGGGAATCAAACCTGGGACCCTTTAGTCCACAGGCCAATGCTCTACCCACTGAGCAAACCAGCTAGAGCAGTGCTTCCAGCTTTTAATATTCATTTGCATCCAGGGTTTTTTACCCTCAGCACCACTGGCATTTGGGTCTGATCAGTCTTTGTTGTGGGACTGTCCGTGCACTGGAGCGTGTCTGGCAGCACCTCTGGCTGCCACAAGTAGCCTCCCAGTTGTGACAATCAAGAATTTCTTTGGACATTGTCTGCTTGATGGGAGTGGAGGACAAAACCACCCCTTGCTGACAACCACTGGTTCCTATGTAAACTACTAATTGTAGGGTTCCTGTGTGAGAACATCGGATTCAAGGGGACTTTTCTCACAAAATAAAGACCCAGGACCTCAGTGTGTGGGCTCTAAACCACTTGCATTGATGCACTGGGAGTGCTGCCTGAAGGCAGGTTCCAGGCCTGTCCCAGAGCTGCTGAGCAGAATTTCTGGTAAATATCTGCCCCGCAAGGGGCTTATGTTGGAGCAGAGGCACTGGGGCGTGTGTATGAAGAAGGCTTCCTGCAGAAGGGGCCTTGGGAGCCAAGGTTGGAAGGGCAAATGGAGTCAGCTGGCCAGAAAATGAAGCAGGAACGGTGTTGTAGGCCCTGCTGAGAGGGGCCACAGGCTCTTTGCTTCACGTTCTTGAAATAAGAGCACCTGCCTTTCTTCGAACCTTGTCCCAAGCTTAGCATCAATGTGATTCCCACATTCCTGGGTTGCCGGTTTAGTGATTTTTTTTCTATTACAAAAATCAGTGTACGTTTGCTTTGTAAAACAATTTAGAAATAGACTAGCTCAAAGAAGAAGAAATTGAAGATCATCTGATGCCTGACCACAGAGAGCTATGGCTAACATTTCCCCATCACTTTCTATGTGGGCACAACATGTTAACAAAAATGACTCTACTACATGTGTTGTCTTAAGCCCTGCCTTTTATCACTTAAAAACTTTCTCCTGGAAAGTATGTATGGTAGTGCAGAACTACCATATGATGTTTGTTATCCAGGAGATATAAAATTTATTTAAAAACACTGTAGGTCAGATGCCAGAAGTTAGCTTTCGGTCTGCTGGTATTGAATGGAGCATGCCAGCCAAGGGTTAGCATTTCTCTTCTATAAAATCTGCTCCATCCCTTGGTGTCTCAGTATTGGATAAAAATTACCTCATTCTTCAAGCCCCCTAAGTCATAGTTGACTCCTACTATGTCCTCAGCTCTTTGCCACCCACCCACCGACATCTCGTTCGTGTCCCTGCCTGTGTATTATTCTTTGAGCTTCCTCCCTTGGCTGGCTCTTCTCTGCACACCCAGATCTATTCCTGCCTCCTCTCTTCTATCATTATTCCATGACCTTTCTATATCACCCTTTACCCTGGCACTTCATTGCTCTGCAGTTTTTTATGGTTTCCCAGTGACTTAGGGGAGAACAAGTATGATTTCTGAGTCCAGCCTTGAAAGCACCTTAAGATTTGTTCCCCAAGGCTGCTTTCTCATTGCCTCTCTCCTATCATACCTGGTCCATACCCTGGGCCCTGAAGACACTAGGTTTTTCCTCATGGCAGGGCCAGCCTTCAGGCATTTGGTATAGGTAGGGGGCCCTTAGCCTCATTTCTTTCTCCAAAATTTTATGTATCCTTCAGCACAATCCAATTTCACTCTTTTGTCCCCACATCTTTCTTGTAGCTTCCATCATCTCCACTCATTCATTCACTTCCTCTGTGCACTCATCATTCCACACATGCTGGTTGCTGCCACGTGCAAGCCAAGTCCCACTTTGACAGAAGTGACCGACATGCATGAAGGGTCGTCTCCACACTGGGGACAAATGCTCGGCGTGTAGTCATGACTTTGCTGAGGCCAGTTCTCAGCTCCGGAGCAGTTCCTTGAGTGTCATCTGTGAAATGGAGGAGTGGTAATGCTTTCCTTAAAATGAACTGTGATGATTACATGGAATAATATATGTCAAGTACTTAGAGGTCTTATTTGGAAGAAGCCATTGCCAGTTGAGGTTTGAATCTCCTGAGGTATTTTGAAGCAGCCCCCTAGGCAACAACTCCAGGAGGCCTGGGGCCTGACCTCTCTTCCCCATTGCTCCATCTCCAACACTCGCAGAGTCATTGTCACATAGTAGGCATTCAGTAAGCACTTCTGGCTGATTGAATCAATGATTCTTTTTTCATCCTGTGTTCCAGATGAAGTGAAGCATTTGATTTTAAGTCAGAAAAGACCGTGTGAACAAAGCATTCTGGGCAAAGACGAGTGGAGCCAGGCATATGAACCAGCAAAGCAAGTCAAAGTAGGAAAACCCTTGAAGTCTTTACATGGTGAGTAGAGATGACCGTTGTGGACCAGCTGAGTGAAGACTGTGGCAGGGAGAGTGATGGATGGGGGATGCTGCTGTAGTGTGTGTACCGCAGTATCTTGGCCTTCTACCTACTGGCCACTCTGCTGGTGCCAAAGCAAGCTGCTTCCTGCACACCTCATTTTTTGTTGTGGATTTTTTAAAATTTATTTAATTTTTGTCTATGTTGTAGCTTACAAAAAAACCTTTCTAACTGTAGAAGTTATATGTGTGTGTTTTTTAGAAAATTCAGTGAAGTTAAAAGTACCAAACAAAAAGGGAAAATGATCTCTAATTCCATCACTAGGAACAAGCATGGTACTATTTTGGTTTATCACAGCCTTTCTCTAAGATTTTTTTTTTGACATAGATAAAGTTATCCTGGGCACATATTGTGTGTTCTGAGATTAATGTGTCATTACATGCACTTTCCTATTTCCTTCAAAAGCTTTCATAAACTTTATTTGTGCTAACTACATAATATCTCATCTGCAGGCAATGCTACAATGTGCTTACTCATTCCCTATAGGTAGGAACTTAGGCAGCCAGAAGTGTTTTTGCATATTTTCTAATGTAAACAGTGCAAAGTAGACAGTTGAATAGATGATAAGCATTTCTTCTTTTTTCCTTCTCTTTGTGGGGTATTATATAAACAAATGGAGGCCTCCTCTTGCCTTCATTTGTCCAAATAATTATAATTAGTTTGCATAATTCGATCATTTACTCATTTATTATTGACAAACCCTTTTATTTATGCTCACCACATACAGACCTTCTGTCTGAGGCTGGCATCATAAAATGTGGAAGGACCCTCATTTCTTGGTGAATCAGTTTGGAACAAGATGTTGGGAGACATTTGCTAATAAATGTTACCAGGTCTCACCCAGCAGTGCCTGAGCTTTTCCCAAGAATACCTAGGAGAAGGAAGAGCTACTCAGATGGGAAGATCTTGCCACAGTTGGATAGGGAAGGACTCATAGTGTTCTGGGGAGTGACAGTGGAGCCCTGTCTGGTACTAGTCCTACAGACTCCCACCAAGAGCCATGTAGGTTTTTTAAAATATAGAGATAGAGACAGAGATAGAAACATCAATGATGAGAGAGAATCATTGATCGGCTGCTCCATGCATGCCCCACACTGAGGATCAAGCCTGCAACCTGGGCATGTGCCCTTGACCAGAATCAAACCCAAGACCCTTCAGTCCACAGGCCAATCAATGCTCTATCCACTGAGCCAAATCAGCTAAGACTGAGCCATGTCGATTTTTAGTAAATTCAGTTACTAGGGGGCTTGTGCAATCCAGATGAAATTAAAGGAGAGTTTGTGTTTATGAGCACGTTTTAAGTCTGACACTGCACTTTGGCATGCATTACTTTATCTCCTGTGATATTCATAATGACGACTGTGAGGTGGTATGATTATCTCCATTTTCTACACTAGGTGACTGAGTGGTTAAAGCAATTTTCACAAAATTCTAAAACCAGAATTCTTGGGAATCTTGGGAGTGTGATCCCAACTCATACCTCACGTCACTGAGTCCACAGCCCTTGCTGGCTGAGGGTGCAGTGGCTCTTGGGGCCTCTTGGAGCCTAGGAAGGGCCTGGAGAAGGAGTTTCCATGGATGCTGTAGGAACCATGGGTGGAATGGAGGCCCGGTTGCTGGCTTGGGGGAATGGGATGGGTACAACCAAGACAAAATGTCATTTAAAAATCTTAATTTAAAAAATGTGTTTGGCATTATAGATAAATTTGGGAGGAACTGACATTTTCACATTGAGAAGTGCTCCCATCCTTTCCTGATCATGCTGTATTATTTCACCTAATTCAGGTCTTTCTTTATGAATTTATTAATAGAGTTTATTTTTCTTTCTTTCTATAGGCATTGTGGATAATTCCTATAAATGAATTCCTGAATATTTTAGAATTCCAGTTACTTGTATTAAAAATATTTTATTTTCCATCATACAGGGTGGGCAAAAAGAGGCAACAGAAGGTATACAGTTGTGAGTATGGAAACACAGTTTATCCTTACAGTATTACTAGTGGCCTGGTGCATGAAATTCGTGCACATTAAAAGGGAATTAATTAGAGGAAATATGTTAATGTTGCTATTTGCCTTTTCTCTATAAGTTTGAGAGATGAAAGGAAATGAGTAAAATGTATATGAAAATAATATATGAATTTATTAATAAACAATAAAATGATATACAAATAACAAAGACATATTAAAAAAACAAAAACATCATATGGAAAGAGCAAAAATATGATATAAAAACAAAAACATGATATAAAAACAACATTGATGCAAACAATGACTGATAAAGTGATTAAATTTATTCTAATATCTCCCTGTATACCACATTAAGAGTGAAAACACTTTCAGAGTGCTTGACTAATTTCCCTTGGGATGAAGCATTTACAACTTTAACTTTAACATCACGTGCTCTTCGAACTCGAGAGAAAGCAACATATAATTGACCATGTGCAAAAACAGGTTCAGGTAGGAATATTCCTACTTTAGAGTTTGTCCTTGCGATTTATTAATAGTCATCGCAAATGTTGGCATCACAGGAAACTGTCGTTGAATTAATTTAAATGGGAGGCCAGTGTCAGATGGGGACAAATCAATTCTTGGAATCAGAACAACCTCTCCTTCCGCAGATCCTATTAACACTTCAGCTTCAATTATGTTAGGTCATAACCTTTTGATAATAAATCTGGTACCATTACAAAGACTCCATTTACTATTAAGATTTCTCAATAGCATGATGATTGCACCCACTTTCAATTTTAACTTACAACATGGCATTCCTGCAGGAGTAATACTATTAAGAAATTCAATGAGAAAATTTTCCTTTTCAGCATCATCTGTTGAGTCAATGGAATCATCACTCAAATATGTGTGAAAATCTCCATCAAGTATATCCAACATTTCTTCATTTAATTTTTGAACGTGCTCATTTTGGGGGCAAAGATTTGCATGTTTAGATGTATTTTTAATATTATCTATAGATATACTATTTCCAAAGGTGGCTTCAATAATAGATCCATTACAAATCATTTCACAGGGGATTTCAATAATATCCATTCCTAAGTGAAAACTGCTATCAAGTTTGCCATCTCCAGGTTTTACTAACCATTCACTATAAGCAGAATCTTCTGATCTCATATTTGTTGTGAGAGACAACTTTCTAAAACATCCCCAAACATCACAGTTCTGACATGCAAAAAACTGCCCTTTTTAATGTGTACTATATGGGGAGCTTTGATGTGCATACAAATATCTGAAACCATCACACATGAAACCAATTTATCTGTCTCCAATACACACAGTGGAGCAGAAATCAATTGACAATTTTGAGCACCAAAAACAGAGTTTATTCATTTTAAAAGTATTTTAAACATTACTCTTATTGATTCTTTTAGGAAAATAGAAGGGAGGGTGAATGGGAGAGAAACATCTATATGAAAGGGAAACATTAATCAGCTGCCTCCTGCTCTCTCCTACTGGGGTTTGAGGAGGGCATGTGATTGACCTGTTCTAGTGACCTTTAATTATAGCAGATGATGCCCAACCGACAGAGTGACACTGACCAGGGCAGAGTAAATTTTTGTTTTATTATTTGTTAACTATTGTATTAATTTCCAAACCAACAACTCTAAACCTTCTTTAGGCACACCCTAAATTTACCTCCTGCCCATTTATCCTCTCTCTCTCTCTCTCTCTCTCTCTCTCTCTCTCTCTCTCTCTCTCTCTCTCTCTCCCCCTTCCCCAGTCCTGCTTGCAGACATTGATTTTCCTTCCATTACAACACATTAGTTCATATTTTTATAATTTGAAAAGCAATATAATGTGTGTGCTTTTTAACAGATATTGGTTTCCTTCATGCTGCACAGTCATTTTGAGATTCAACACAAACACTTATGTGAATAGTTAATTTTTTATTGCTGAATAGTATTGTGATCTGTCAATTACCACTTTAACTGTTGATCTGCCTATGATTTTGGTCATTTTTAGGGTTGGAGTATCCTATATAATAAAGATGTAATATGCAAATGATCATTATGCCATGAAGCATAACAACCTACCATGTAACGACCAGATCATGGATCTGCAGGAGGGTTGGGCATCGAGCTAAAGCAGGCAGAGGAGAGCTACAGGAGGGGACAGGGCAGCAATCTATGAGTGGGAAGGGGGCAGCTACAGGAGGGTGGGGCAGCAGGAGGAGAGCTACTGGAGGGTGGCAGCGAGCTACTGGAGAACTACAGGTGCATGGATTTGAATTTCTCTGCAGGACTACTAGTTATAAATAAATCTGCGGCGAATAGTTGCATTCAATTCTATATATGGATATATGTTTTACTGATCATAATGTTGTGGTGTAGGTGAATGTGTTACATTGTAAGATATGTGGGACTGTGATCTAAAATGGTCCTGCTCTTTGCCCTCCCACCCATACACAGTAATAAAAATTCCACTTTTTTTCTGCAACCTAGCCAGCACATCCAATGGTTAATCTTTTTAAATATTAACTGCATAAATGAGTATAGTATTAATTCCCTTTCTATTTAATTCTATTTACTGAAGATTTTTTTATGGTGAGCATTTCTTTCATACATTTATTTACACTGTTTCCAAATCTTAGCTATGGTGAATTGTGTTGCTATGAACATAGGAATGCGTACATCCTTTCTGATTGGTGTTTCTGGTTTCTTGGGATATATTCCTAGAAGTGGGATCACTGGGTCAAATGGCAGTTCTATTTTTAAATTTTTGAGGAAATGCCATATTGTCTTCCACAGTGGCTGCACCAGTCTGCATTCCCACCAGCAGTGCATGAGTGTTCCTTTTTCTCCACATCCTCTCCAGAACTTGTCGTTTGTTGATTTGTTGATGATAGCCATTCTTACAGGTGTGAGATGGTACCTCATTGTTGTTTTGATTTTCATCTCTTGGATGATTAATGACTTTGAGCATATTTTTATATGTCTCTTGGCTTTCCGAATGTTCCCTTTGAAAAGTGTCTATTTAGGTCCTTTGTCCATATTTTGATTGGGTTGTTTATCTTCCTTATGTTAAGTTGTATGAGTTCCTTATAAATGTTGGAGATTAAACCCTTATCGTTGATAACATTGGCAAATATGTTCTCCCATGCAGTGTGCTTTCTTGTTGTTTTGTTGATGGTTTCTTTTGCTGTGCAGAAGCTTTTTATTTTGATGTAGTCCCATTTGTTTATTTTCTCTTTAGTTTCCAATGCCCTAGGAGCTGTATCTGTGAAGAAATTGCTTCAGCATATGTCTGAGATTTTGTTGCCTTTGTATTCCTCTAGTATTTTTATGTTTTCCCATCTTACATTTAAGCCCTTTATCCATTTTGAGTTTTTTTTGTGTATGGTGTAAGTTGTTGGTCTAGTTTTATTTTTTTGCATGTATCTGTCCAATTTTCTCAACATCATTCATTGAAGAGACTGTCTTGACTCCATTGTATGTTCTTGCCTCCTTTTTCAAATGTTAATTGAGCATATTGGTTCAGATCGATTTCTGGGTTCTCTATTCTATTCCATTTCCATTGATCTATGTGTTTATTCTTGTGCCAGTACCAGGCTGTTTTGAGAACAGTGGCTTTGTAATACAGCTTGATATCTGCTATTGAGATCCCACCAGAAGAACTGGTATTGTTCTTCTTTCTCAGGATCGCTGCAGCTACTTGGGGTCTTTTTCCTTTCCAGATGAATTTTTGGAGAGTAGCTTCTAGGTCTGTGAAATATGCCATTGGTATTTTAATGGGGAGTTTGTTGAATCTATAGATTGCTTTGAGTAGTATGGACATTTTAATGATATTGGTTCTACCAATCCATGAACATGGTATGTTCTTCCGTCTGTTTATGTCTTCCTCCATCTTCTTTTTCAATGTCCTATAGTTTTTTGAATAGAGGTCTTTTACCTCTTTAGTTAAGTTTATTCCTAGGTATCTTAATTTTTTGGTGTGATGTTAAATGGGATTGCTTTTTTAGTCTCTCTTTCTGTATGTTCACTATTGGTGTACAGAAATTCCATAGATTTCTTGGCATTAATTTTTATCCTGCTACTTTGTTGAATTCATTTATTTGATGGAGTCTTTAGGGTTTTTTATGTACAATGTCATAAGGACAGTTTTATTTTTTTCTTTTCCAATTTGAATGCCTTTTATTTCTTCTTGTTGTCTAATCGCAATGGCTAATACTTCCAGTACTATGTTGAACAGGAGTGGTGAGAGTGGGCATCCCTGTCTTGTTTCTGTTCTAAGGGGAAATGGTTTCAGTTTTTGCCCATTCAGTATGATGTTGGCTGTGGGTTTGTCATATACAGCTTTTATTATGTTGAGGTATGATCCTTCTATTCCCATCTTGCTGAGAGTTTTTCTCTAAAATTGGTGTTGGATTTTGTCAAATGTTTTATCTCTCAATTTGTTTATGTGATGTATCACATTTATTGATTTGCGGATATTGTACCATCCTTTTATCCCTGGCATAAATCCTACTTGGTAATGGTTTATGATCTTCCTGATGTACTGCTGGATCTGATTTGCTAGGATTTTGTTGAGGATTTTGGCATCTATGTTCATGAGGGATATTGGCCTATAGTTCTCTTTCATTGTGTTGTCTTTATCTGGTTTTGGTATTAAGGTAATGCTTGCTTCATAGAATGAGTCTGGAAGTGTTCCTTACTCTTGATTTTTTTTGGAATAGTCTGAGGAGGATAGGTTTTAGTTCTTCCTTGAATGTTTGGTAAAACTCTTCTGTGAAGCCATCTGGCCCTGGGCTTTTGTTTGTTGGAAGCCTTTTGATGACTGCTTAAATTTCTTCCATAGTTATTGGCCTATTGAGATTTTTAGATTCTTCCTGATTGAGTTTTGGAAGGTTGTGTTCTTCTAGGAATATGTCAATTTCCTCCAGGTTGTCCAGTTTGTTGGAATAGAGTTGTTCATAGTATTGTTTAACAATCCTTTGTATTTCTGTGGGGTCTGTTGTTATTTCTCCTCTTTCATTTCTGATTTTGTTTATTTGGGTCCTTTCTCTTTGCTTCTTGGTGAGCTTGGCTAGCGGTTCATCGATCTTGTTTATCCTGGTTAACCAAGAACCAGCTCTTGGTTTTGTTGATCTTTTGTATTTTTTTTGTCTCTATGTTGTTTACTTTTTTAAAAATTTATCTTTATTGTTCAGATTATTACAGTTGTTCCTCTTTTTTCCCCCATAGCTCCCCTCCTCCCAATTCCCACCCCAACCTCTGACCTTGCCCCCCCATTGTCCTCATCCATAGGTGTACAATTATTGTCCAGTCTCTTCACACATCCCCAACACCCTAAACCCCCGAAAATTGTCAGTCCACTCCCTTTCCATGCCTCTGATTCTATTCTATTCACCAGTTTATTCTGTTCATCAGATTTTTTATTCACTTGATTCTTAGATTCACTCGTTGATATATATTTGTTGTTCATAATGTTTCCTTTCCTTTTTCTTCTTCCTCATTCTCAAAGGATACCTTTCAGCATTTCATATAATACTGGTTGGGTGGTGATGAACTCTTTTAGCTTTTT
>PVJC01022484.1:0-27277 GCA_004026665.1 Murina feae
TCCCTTACTTCCACTCTCTCCGAAAATCAATGGAAAAATATTCTCACAAAATAGAAAATAACTAGGAGGTGCAGGGACCTAATCCAGCCTTGTGATTGGGAAGAATACAAGCAACTGGGCCTGTCTCTCCTTGGTAAAGGGATGTATTAGCCCAGGAAATCAGGGTCATATCCTGATTTTGTTCATACCCTTGTTTGAAAGGTCAGGACACCAATATCTTAGATCCTATTTCACTTAAGCTCATCCAGCTCCATTATCTCTGAAGTGAGCATTGCGCCTGATTCTAAGAGCAGGACAGGCCACAAAAGAGGGAAGAGGACTGCCGTGGTTCTCAGTGTAACATGGCAGGCGGGAAGGTGGGGTGAGTAATGTACATGAGATTTCAGACATTGCATCCCGCTCGCCAACATCTCCCAGAAACTCTTCTGCTGAGGTCCCTGAGAAGGTCCTACCCAGGCTCGGCTCTCTCTAAGCTGGCTCTGTGGGAGCCCAGGACTGCCTCGTAAGCCTCGTATGGAAAGTGTGTAAAAGGGTTTTTCCATTACATGCAACTGCAGGTGAATACATCCGAGAGGGAACTATGCTAACAAAAGAAAGAGGTTAAGGGCCCAGTAGACAGAGCAGATGGAACACACTGCAGGATTGGAACAGCAAGAGACTGAAATGAGATCCACCAGGCCAGAGGCTGAAAAATGGGAGTCTACAGGCTAGATCCAGCCATAGGTGGTTATCATTGCCCAAGAAGAATTTTTTTAAAAATATTTGAGCCAACTTTTAAAAATAAAATTTTTGCATCAACATCCATACTTCTCTTTTTTAAAAAGAAAATCCTCAGCTGAGGATATGTTTTAATTGACTTTTAGAGAGAAAGGGAGGGAGAGAGAAAGAAACATCGACTGGTTGCCTCCACACATGCCCCAACCAGGGATCAAACCCGAAACCCAGGTATGAGCCCTGACCAGGAATCGACCCACAGTCTTTTGGTATATGGAACGATACTTCAAACAACTGAGCCAGGACCATAATTCTCTTGATAAACTGAAAAGCTGATCCCATTGGTTTCCTTCGAAGATGGGGCACATGCTCAATGGGGCATTCCCACCCACCACTAGTCCCCATAACACACCTTCAGGGCAATTGCCACACCTCTTTGCAAACCACTGTATCCCTAGCAGAATGCATAGTGCCTGACCCACTGCAGGCACTCAATATTTATTGGGTTCTGAGCAGAGAAATGGATATTATAAAATGATGAAATGATGGGGGGACATCACAGAGATAATAAACTATGAAATGGGCCTTGGCAAATGAGTAGAATTGATTTTACATTTAGAATTGATGGACTACTCATATTTAAATGGTATTGTTAAAAAAAGACCAAACTTTTACCAATCCTTTACATCAGCTTCTGACCATGGGGCTCTAGAATGTTCTCAAGGTATACCTTGCAACTGCTAATTGCCTTTTTATACTTCTGCCATTTACTGTTATAATATTTTCTGTACTTACTTGTTTACTTGAAAAAAATTTAAAATCTCTTTCATGCTTGACATGACCTTTACCTTTTCATTCTGAGATAAAGCTGTTTATAAAGATGCCTGAAATTGGACTCAGTCGTTCAATAAATCTTCATCTATCTGTAAGCACCAGAAAGTATAATTTCATTACCTGGTTGAAGCTCATTCTTTCTTCCTTCTTCAGTAGATTGAACTAAACTTGCAGCTAATGGGGAAAAAAAAGTCATTAGCAAATGATTCATGCAGTGGCTTGTTAAAGTTTACTATTTGCTGTGTGAATTAAGTGAGGGCTCAAAGCATCTGTCAGGGATGATTAAGGAGGAATATCAAACAATCTTTTTTTTGTAAGCAGACTCAACAGATTCTTTATTTCCCATCTAATCCCCTAAGAGCTTCACTTCACAGAAAATCATTGTAATACACTAATCAAATATTGTAAAAATTCAATACTTTGAAACTCAAAAAAAAATGTGATTTAGTTCTTGACATGAAGCATGAAAAGAGTTCAACTTACCAAGCAAAGTTCTCTCACTGTTGACAGAGCAACTGACAACGTGCAAGTCTTTCTCAAACGTATAGAGGTGCTATTAAAATAAAGCATTTTTTTAATTGAGGGTTTCATATACAGATTCCCATTTAGCTGTCTGCAAAATATCATTGTGGCGAACATGTTACTAAAGAACCCACAATGAACCAGTTTGTTCATACTGAGAAATTTCTGATTGTTTTTTAAGAAAAGAAAAAAATGCGCGATTGCAGGCCATGTTTGGCACTGAAACTTAGCCGTGAGGAGCACAGACCTTGAAGCCAAACTAGACCCAGGTTTTAATCCTGACTCTTCCACTTTCTAGCTGTGTGGCTTTGCACAAGTTATTCAACCTTTCTATCCTCCCATCAGTAAAATAGGAATCATAATGCCTATCTCACGAAATTGTTAGAAGGATCAAGTGAGATAATCCATATGAAGCACTTAATACAATGTTTGTAATACATAAGCACTCAAATGTTAGTTATTAAAATTACTGAGGCAAGTAAAGTTTTCATCAAATTATAGAACATGCTGTAACTAGCCATGTCTAAGAGGCTGTCACAAATACATCTCGTATAGGACTCTTGTATTTCGTGCATTGGCAAAGTAATCTATCTTTATTTAATCTTTATTTTTATTGTCTTGCTGCTGTTTGAAGTTTTGCAAACATTTGTCCCATTTCCTTGAACATTAAAGAAAATGAAAATGGTCACTCAGGAGGAGGATGTGAGGCACAGATTGAGGAACTGGAGACAATTACTTACATTGGGAAAACTTATAAAGTACACTCAAAGGCTAAAGAAGACAAAGAGTCTTAGACGTCAGAGGAGAATGGGTTAAGAGAAACAATAAATAGTAGAAGTATTAAAAAGGTAAGTAGTACCTGCAGGCAAAAAAAGCACTGAGAACACACTAGAATCCTATGGCCAGAAGTTGGTAAAAAAAAAAAAAAAATTGGGGAAGTCAGAACACACTAAATTACAGAAAATGAACTTTGAATAAGAACTAAGAATAAGAAGGCTCTGAATTCATGTGAGAATGTTTGGTTTCCTTTGACTCTTGCTCTAATTGAGGATTTCTAATTTGCAAGTAAGAAGAATCATGGATATATACACTTAATGTTTAGTGTTTTATCCTTTTAATTATAAAATAACATGAGCATAATCTCCATATTTAAAACATGCAAACACTACCAAATAAAAACTCAAAGTTCTCCATTATGTTCACTCAGTCCTAACTCTCTTCTAAAATGAAACATGATGGTAATTTGCTCTTTAGCCTTCTGGAGTTTTTAAAGTCAGTTTTTGATATATATTTATGCACATGCGTAACATAGTTTTCTTGCAATTTTTTAAAACATAAATGGAATGTATTACCCTGGCAACTTGTTTTGTTCATGTAGCAATGTTTTGTACCAGTGTACATTTTTAGACTTCTTAATCCCTTAACAGTTGTAAATTGTTTTTATATAGGCACAAAATGACTTCCTCCCAATTGCCCCCAAAATTAGACAAGCCTAACATTATCAAATGCCTTATGTGGGTGGCTTGGAGAAAATTTGAGAAAAGCAAACTAGGTTCTATACCTGGATCTTTGAAAAGTGGTGTAAGTGAAGGTTAAACAGAAACAGAACTCAGAGCTACAGGTCCTGCACTTTTAAGGACACACAAACCTTGGAGAGGGCACTGGACTCCCTACACTCCTACAGAATATTGGATAATTGGCTTGAGCCAATTTAGCTTAAATCTCAAAAGACTACGAGACTTCAGCTGATATTTTGGTGCAAAAGACTTTGCACTGAGAGAGAGAGAGAGAGAATGATGCTAAGAGAGGGTAAAGGGAGAAGAGGAGAAAGGCAAACAAATAAAAACTAAAATTTTAGAAAATAAAATGTGAATCTAGAAAAAGGAGGCAGAAAGAAGGAAAACTCTAAAAGCAGTAAAGTAACCAATGAGTAATTTATAGTCAACAGTGATTTTTACCTCATTTTGTCTGGTTTGGCAATCATATAGTCCAAAGACGACATTTCCCTTATCATCCTAAAAAAATGTAACTAGGTGTTTATTAAATGTCATGGTTTAGAAAATTAGGATATTATAAGTTTTAAAACAAACCTACACTAAGGCAATCAACATTGGCAACAAGCACTCTAAAGGCAGCCTGCTGTGCCATCAGAAAGGGACGGAACCTATTTCAGCTCCCTGTCTGGGCTCAAAAGGGTAAAATGGATTGAGAGTGTACAGCTCAGTGCGTTTGGGGCACACCAGCTAGGAGGGCTGAGCATGGCGAAGGGGCGAATCTCTTTGTACTTCTATTTATTTAAGAGAATATATATAATGAATATTGGGAATTGCTGTATCAAGGCCATGATATTCTTATAAGTAAAACATTTTGAATCACATGGTTTCTTAAATGCAGCATACTTATAGGTACAACTTAAAATAATAACTTTTTAAGCAAAAAAATATACAGTGATACAACTGTGCAAAGCAAACTGGTCACTGAAATTATTCTTTCATGTTTCTCTACTATAATAAAGTTATCAGTAAAGTTAAATTTTCTTTCCTTAGCCTAGCCGGGGGGGTTGCTCAATGGTTGAGTGTCAATCCAGGAACCAAGAGGTCACAGGTTCAATTCCCAGTCAGGTTACATGCCTGGGTTGTGGGCTAGATCCCCAGTGTGGGGTATGCAGGAGGCAGCCAATCAATGATTCTCTCAGCATTGATGTTTCTATCACTCTCACCTTCTTCCTTCCTGTCTGAAATCAATAATAATATATTTTAAAGTTTTTTTCCCTTTTTTAGAACACTTAACATTGAAAATGCATTGTTGCCCATCTGGAGCGGTTCAGTTGGTTGAGCAATGTCCTATACACCAAAAGGTTGCCTGTTTGACTCCCAGTCAGGGCACATACCTGGGTTGCAGGTTCAGTCCCTGGTTGAGACATGTACAGAAGTCAACCAATTAATGTTTCTCTCCCCCCTCCTCTCTTTCTCTCTCTCTGTCTCTTACTCTCTCTACGTATGTCCTCAAGTGAGGATTTTAAAAAAGAAAGAAAATACATTGTTAAATAATCTCAAAAGTCTGAGCAGATCTAAGTCTAAACAGATGATGAAGAATAATCATATTTTATATTTCCTCACAGATAAAATTTTAACATACTAATGGGGTTTAAACATCTTCTACTGGGCACTTTTTCGCTAGAAAATGGAACTTTTCATTTATTTAAAAAAAAAACTGAGTACTATGTCAGACATTATGCAAAGTTTTATTTAATTTAAAAAAGAGAAGACTGAATTAAATCATCCCATTGACTCTTCAAAAATAAAAGAAGTGATATATTAAAGGTTAAATATAACAAGAAATATTTGTTACCCCTCAATAAAATGGAGCATAAAATTTTAAAAGGAGAATACAAATGGTTATTATAATAGTAAATTTTATGCTATGTATATTTTACCACAATGAAAACGAGAGATTGAGACATACCTTATAGGTATAGATTATATTTCCATTTCTTTCAACATTTAATACACGTAAGCTCTCATAATTATTTTCTAAAATACCTGAAAGATAATAATAAGTTAATACTTAGCAGGAAATGTTTAAGAACATATCTAACATATATATAATATTAGTGAAAAGCCAAGTACAAAGAATGCATACTGATGACTCCATTATATAAAGTTTAAAAATAGACAAAGCTGATTTTTCGAGTGAGAGGTCAGAATAGTAGTGACCTTGAGGGAAGAGGAAAGGAGTAGTGATTGGGAGGTATATCGGGAGTCCTCTGAGGTGCTGGTATGTTGTATACGTTGAATATACTGCTAGGCTCACTTTGTAATAGCTCACTGAGCTGTACACTCTTGTCCTGTGTATTTTTCTGCATGTATGTTATACTTCAATCAATTTTAAACACTATCAGCTTTTGCTTTATGTATGTTATTCATTAGGGGCATAGAAATGTAGAACTGCTATCACTTTCTGGTGGATTAACCTGTCAGAAACTCAGCAGAGCTGTCACAGTAGCAGATTACAGCAAAAAGCTAATAAAAGCAAAGTAACAGTCAAGGTTTTAACACTTACTGTGATGGTAAAGCAAAAGGTTAAACCAGAGAAAACACCCCTTCCCAGTCCGTTTCCCCCATGAGATGGATGGAGGGTCAGGCAGATCAGCAGAGAGGTGGGGATCTCTCCCTGCTCCGGGCCTCCAACAAAAGGCTCCTCTGCATTGTGGGCCGAAGGGCTCAGGGAAGGGGGAGGAAGAAGAGCTAAGCAGGGGGAAAGCACTGAGTACTGAGTCAAAGGGGAGAAAAAGTATCTTCAAGGTTCCCCTCTTCCTGCTGAGGTGGTTTGCGTAGAAGCTCCTAAGGAAGATCTCTACTTCAGATTCCTGAAGAAAACCCTCTGGGCTGGGAATTAGGTATAATTTTATGGTCAACCAGGGGGGCCTGGACTGCAACTCCCTTTAGGGACTGAAGGGCCCTGGCTATGCACCAAGTCTGGTTTGGGGAAGGCAGCTTTCCCCCAGGAGGCCTGCCAAGTAAAGCTTTTGTAATTGCATATGGTTGGGCTTGAAAAAGAGCACTCATAGGTGTTTAATCAGGAGCTGGACTAGTCAACTCTTTCATTCATTATAAAATGTCCTTTAACTTTAAAAATTCTTTTTACTGCAAAGACTACTTTTTCTGATATCAGTATAGCTATATCAGCTTTTTTTTTTTTTTTTGGTTAGTGCTGACATATAACTTTTTCTATCCTTTTATTATTACTCTTCTTTTATCCTTATATTTAAGCTGTGTCTTAAGGTGGTGTCCTTTAAAGTATGTAATCTATTTACACTTAACCTAATCACTGATACAGTGGGTTTATATCAGTCATTATTATTTATTTTCTATGTAACTCATTAATTTTACTCTGTCCTTCCCTTCTGGTTTAATTGCAGTTTTATTATTTCAGTCTCTGACCTATTAACATGTAAATCATATATGTAGTCTGTTGCTATTCTTTTTTCTTAAATTTAGCTTTATTTTTTAAATTTATCATTATTCTTGAAAGGATTATAGATGTCCCCCTTCCTCCCCCATTGACCCCCTCCCCCTGGGTTCTGCCCCCTCCCCAGGCCCTCACCACACTATAATCTATCCATAGGTTATGCATATATGCATATAAGTTCTTTGCTTAACCTCTTCCCACTCCCACTCCTTCCCTCAGTCTGTTACATGTTTCAATGTCTCTGGATCTATTTCGTTCATCAGTTCATCACATATAAATGAGATCATAGGATATTTGTCTTCTCGGACTAGCTTATTTAGCTTATTCTCCAGGTCTCTCTGTGCTGTCTCAAAGGGTAAGAGATCCTTCTTTTTTACAGCTGCATAGTATTCCACTGTGTAAATGTACCACAGCTTTTTTATCCACTCATCTACTGCTGGGCATTTGGGCTGTTGTAAGATCTTAGCTATTGTAAATTGTGTTGCTATGAACATAGGGGTCCTTATATCCTTTCTGATTGGTGTTTTGCGATTCTTAGGATATAGTCCTAGAAGTGGCATCACTGGGTCGAATGGGAGTTCCAGTTTTAATTTTTTGAGGGAACTCCATTCTGTTTTCCACAGTGGCTGCACCAGTCTGCATCCCCACCAGCAGTGCATGAGGTTTCTCTTTTCCCCACATCCTCCTCAGCACTTGTTTGTTGATTTGTTGATAGTAGCCATTCTGGCAGGTGTGGGGTGATACCTCACTGTCATTTTAATTTGCATCTCTCTGATTATTAGTGACTTTGAACATTTTTTCACGTGTCTCTTGGCCATCTGTATGTTCTCTTTGAAACCAAGAAAGACCTCAATAGCCACAGCAATCTTGAGAAATAAGAACTAAATAGGAGGAGTCACAATACCAGATATCAAATTATACTACAAATTCATTGTAATCAATACAGTCTGGTACTGAAACAAGAACAGGCATACATATAGCAATAGAACAGATATATGTATAACAGAGAGGCCAGAAACTGATCCAGGCCATTATGCTATTCTTTTATTAGTTTCCCTAAAGGTTATAACATGAACCCTTAACTTATGATGCTTTAATATTATGTGGTGCCATGAAATTTGAATGAATTGAAACTTTCACACACTGCTAATGGGACTATAAATTGAAAAACTGGCAGTATACACTGAAATTGAACATAGATGGCTCAGCAACTGCACTTGTACATAATCTCAACAGAAATATATGCATATTTTGGAAGATAACACATCCCATGGATAGCCAAACAGTGGAATATTATGCAACAATAAGAAATCATTTGCTATAACAGACAACATAAATAATTGAGCAAAAGAAGCTCAGATACTATCCTCTCCCAAAAAATATCATAAACTGTATGATCTAATTTATGCACAAGTTTCAAAAAAAAAGGCAAAATGAATCTATGGTGCTGAATGAGTGACAGCATGAAAGGAGCATGAGTGGGACCTTGAGAGTTTGTTCTCTTTCCTGCTCAGAGTGCCAGGTGCATGGGCGTTTCACTTATGATCTGTGTGCTTTTCTGTTGGAAAGCCATATTTTGATGGAGGATATAAAGATTCTTAACACATTTAACATGTAAGTTAACTGAGTATCGTGTTTCTTCTAAAATTTTAGGCTTTTTCTTCCAACTCTAAAGATAGAGGACTTAAACACTGGTAGATACATTTATAATTATCATTATTGATTAAGGAGAAATATCTCTTTCCCCAATTTCCTCAAAATTAGTTGCTTTAACTTGACTCATTTTCCTCACACATGAATAGTGTTTTAGACGTTAAATATCATGACAAGTTCCAATATTTAGACAAAACATATGCAAAGTATGCTATAACTCATAGCAAATTTCAGTTAGTATTTCTGGTTAAAAAAGAAAAAAAATAAGATTAAAGAAATTAAGGTAATTGGTGAGCTGGTCCCCTGCACCAGAGCTGGAGGTGGGAACCATTTAGAGACAAAGCATAGATTTCATTGAGAATTTAGGAATCATCCTAAAAGCATTTTTCCCTCCTGACAGGAAGAAGTTGCATGATCTTTTGGGGGCAGAACGAAGAAAGGGGAGAAGTGTTTTTCATATATGGTAGACATACTTTTCAATGTATATTGGGCTGTCAGACACATTTCTCACTGATTAAAAATATAAGCTTTCTGCCCTGACTGTTTGTTCAGTGGTTAAAGCGTCAGCCCAGGGACCCTAGGGTCACAGATTGGATTGCAGTGCCAAGGGCACACACCTCAGTTGCAGGTTCAATCCCCCGTGACCCAACCAGGGATACATGGGGGAGGCCACCAATAGATGTGTCTCTTTCACATTGATGTTTCTCTCTTTCTCTTTCTCTTCCTACCCCGCTCCTCCCTCCCTTCCACTCTCTCTAAAAATGAATGGGAAAAATATCCTCGGGGGAGAATTAAAAAAGTAATAAGCATAATCACTTGGTCTCTTAAAAGAATAACATGATTCAATCAGATTGCTACTCAATAGCATGTCACAATTTTCAGAGTTCTTATTTCTATTTCATCCACACTATGTAAGGTATTATAGGTCCATTGTAATGATAAAACAATTGAGTTTAAATAAGGTTAAGACACTTGGCCAGTATCATACATGGAAAAAGTGGCACAGACTAAATTCAAACCTTAGAAAACGGTAAAGAGAATGAATTAAATTTCCTGTTCCACACTTACAATGGGAAAATGGATAATTACTGAAAAATCCTTTTACAGTAGATTTTGTAGACATCTAAGGAGAATTTCAGTGAGTTTCTTTTCACTCTGCACATGACTCAAAACTTCTGGAATGCAATGTGTCAATACTTTGAGAAGTGCTTTTTCTTTCAAGATTTTAAAGATAATGAGAGACTTTTTTCCAAGTACACTTAAAAGGTTTCAGCTAAGATAAGAAACTCCTTGACAAGAAATCTTGCTAAGAAAATCCAATTTCCTTGCAAAAGCACATCTATTTTCAAATCACTAAAAAATCAAGAGAAGAATATTCTCCAAAAAGTACAGATCACAACAAATGGTACATGCTTATTCCTTTAAACCACTTGTTCTCAACTCTGGCTGTGCACTAGAATCATCATGAGAGCTTTTAAAAAAGCATTAATCCCCAAGCTCTACTCCAAAATACTCTGATTTTATTGGGCTGGTGAGGGGCCTCGTCTCTTGTGTATGTGTTTCTAAGTTCCCCAGGTGATTCTAATGTGCAAACAGGGTGTCCTCCCAAAAATGTATTCATACTTTGAGTAATTATAAAGGCAATGTTTATTAAGATACATCTCATTTTCAAAATGTAATAGAATCAGCTGTTACAGTGTGTATACATTTTGGGGGGCACCCTGTATGTATAATATACAGGGGTGGGTAAAAGTAGGTTTACAGTTGTGAGTATATGAATGTTTATTCTTGTATTATTAATTATTATATTATTTTCCACATGAACAACTGTAAGTGTATTTTTGCCCACCCTTGTATATTAGATAATATTCACTATATACCATAGCTAGGACCAGCTCATAAGGTAACCATGTTGGACAGTTGAAAGAAATAATAAAAAGAATACCTTCAAGTGTGTGAAGGTAGCAATAACTACAGTTTAAATAATCCTGCAGTGGTGTACAAGGTTCTCCTCTCAAAAACATTTGAATTAGACAAACTGGACATTGTGGGACATTCGGAGACCAATGTCTCAACACACACCACCAAGCCATCGGAGCCCTTCCTGCCTGGATTAGTTGCTCATGTGTTAGGCACACCCTTTTAAAGGAACTCTTCAATAACCTCTTTGCTTATTCATCCTGACTCTTCTCCTAGTAGTTCATCACCGGAAAGTCCAGAGGAGGAAGTTTTGCAATTTCAAATGAGGAAATGAGGTTTAACCTTACATAAAGACTCAGTGCTCATGAAGAAGAAAAAAAAAATGTAGCATTTTGATTGATAAGACACTTGCATAAGTAAACATACTAAAGAAAAGGAGAGTACCTAGATATTAAAGGTGTTGGCAAGTCATTACTCATGGAAAATTGAAGCTGGTTTGCCTAATTCACATAAATCCTCAGGCTCAATGTGACTAGATATTATAATTCCTAAACTTATGAGGTAAACACCGTTATATGATTTAAAATTCACATTATGAATCGCCCTAACCGATTTGGCTCAGTGGATAGAGCGTCAGCCTGTGAACTCAAGGGTCCCAGCTTCAAGTCTGGTCAAGGGCATGTACTTTGGTTGCTGGCACATCCTCAGATGGGGGTGTGCAGGAGGCAGCTGATCGATGTTTCTCGCTCATTGATGTTTCTAACTCTCTGTCCCTCTCTCTTCCTCTCTGTAAAAAATCAATAAAATATATTTTTTAAAAATTCACATTATGAATAAAATGAAACAAGGCAAGGATAGGGTGATTGTTAAGAAGCAATAAAACGATATGAAAAGGAGAAAAGGAGACTAGGAAGGGAAAAGGAGACAGTGCTGAGAGGAGAGTAAAACAAAAACGACTAAGCAGCCAGAAAAGGAGGCCCATCTCTTCGTGGAAACATGATGTGTGACAGAGTGGCTCTGCTGTCACCGAGAAGTGGCAGGGCTATTTGCTTAGTGATTCTACAACAATTAGCTACCAACACGGAAAAACAATAAAACTGAATTCCTACATCATAAATTTCTGTATGGATTAAAACAAAATATGAAGAGAAAAGCTATAGTAGAAGTTAATGTAAAAATGTCTTCATGCCTACTGAATAGGGGAGGATTTCTTTTAAAGATTCTCAAAAAGCATAAACCACAAAGGAAAAGACTCATAAATTCGACTACTAAAATTAATTGTTTATCAAAGGCACCATCATGAACTTAAAAAAAAGTAACATTGAGAGAAAATATTTGCAACATACATGATGAATAAAAGACTAGAATCCAGGATACATTTTTTAAAAACCCTTAAAAATAAATATGAAGAAAACACCACACAATAAGAAAGTGGACATAAGAATGACAGACATCTCATGAAAGGGAAAACTCAAATGGCCAATAAATATATAGATACTTAACCTCAGACAACAATTCAATAATATTTAGATTCACCCATTTGACAAAAAATCTAAAATATAGAAATATTAAGAGCTTTGAGGATATAGAATACCAAAAACATTTCTATACTACAAATGGGGTTATTATTAAGTTCAACTACTTTGGAAAGTAAGTTGGCACTATCCAGGAAGAATAAAGATGTGCAGAGCCTATGACTCAGCAACTCCACTGTCAGACGTCCAGCCTAGAGAAGCTTGCACACTGTGCACCAGGCAACATCCACAAGGTTAGTAAAAGCACTGACTGTGACGGCACATCCCAGAAACCTCCCAGATGTCACCAACAAGAAAAAGGGTACGTGCAGATGGGTTCTCGAGGAAGCACTCTGAGACAGTTTAGTATCCAGGGTGCTCATGAGGGAGTGCTTAGTAAAGTGGGATTAAAACTTGCAGGAGGAAGGAGAAGTCAGGATGCAATGGAGGCCCATTAGCTTTACGCGACCTCAGGGTCCTTCCCCGGGAAACCCATAGGACTGAAACGCATGGTCAAAGTTGTCCTATTTTAAGTCAAAATGGCCAGGCCTTGATACCCCCACCTCAAACGCTAATTAGAAGTGTCCACACCCAAAAGGCCAGCCAGCCCTCTGTCAGAGCAAGCCCTGAAGGTCTGACAGCTGAAGACTATCTACTGACCACTCTCACAGCACCTGGGACAAGTCCTTCCTGGAAAGGAGGATTAAGCAGTATCCTCCATGTTCACCGTATTGGTGCATATTCACACGATGGAAAACTATATAACAGTGAACATTAATGACCTAAAGCTACAGCAGCCAACATGGATAAAGCTCACAATATTGAGAAGAAGAAAAAGCAAAAAAGAATACATATCATATGCTTTCACTTATTTAAAATTCACAAACAAGCAAAATGAAAGTATATTTTCGTTAGGGAAAATTACATATGGTTTAAAACCAGAAATAAGATCAAGGGATGTGAAAATAGAAAAGTTTAAATGGTCATTACCTCTGGGAGATGAGTGGGAGAGAGAGAAAAAGGATCATATAGGGGACACAAGAGCCTCTCAAAGTCTTGATATTTCTCTGTTGTTAAGATTGGGCGTACAGTTTGGTTTTGTTGGTTTTACTACGTGTAGCTTACGTGTATTAAAATATTCTTTTGGATAACTGTTTTAATTTTTAAGAGAACATTTTCTTCATTTATTTCAGGAGAACCCATTTTCCCAAAGTTCAACCCAGAACCAGGAGATGCTGTAACCAAATCTGGTCTCCTTACTCCTTGACGCCTGATTGATTAAAAGAGGGAATTTCCATGGTTAGCCCTGGCTGTTTTGCCAGGAATATGTCATACTTCACCAGTGCTACCAAGCACCACTATGAAATCTTCCATTGTATCTGTTGATGTAAAAATCTTAGGGCTTCAAATTTAGATAGCAAGTGTGCGGGCAGGAGACATTACAACGGTATAATTACTCACAATTTACATTTGAAAAGCTGAGACTTTGAAAGGAAAATAATTTGCACAATGTGTGAAGTAATAGCTGTGCTAGAAATAAAATGGAATCCCAGACTCTCCCACCAGGGCTACAAATTACAGCAGAAGAGAAATTAACTGGAGGGGGAGGGTTTTGAGCTACCACCCACTGATAATTAGCAGTAGTAACAATTCCTGTCAGTATAATACTAATATCTCGCTAAGGTGCTCTGAAACAGCAAAACATTACCAATATTTTTTAAAATCTGGTATTTTAGTAAGTTTACTTTCTGAGGCCCCAACTTTCTGTTGTTTAGCGGAATGTCAATACACAAATTTCTATTTCTTCACAGATGAGTAAAAGACACAAGGAAGCCAAAATCTAACTGGCTCACACAGACATTTTCAAGCAAAACACACATTACGGGAACATAAGACTGTGGCATTTCACACTTCATCTAACTTCTCCTTTGCGGACACCTGCCATTTAGCTATGTAAGGTGGATGTTGAGAGAAAGGAGCCCTTGGAGTGGAAAGCAGACTTGGAGCTGCCCGCTGCAGTATTAAAAGTTAAACCACCAAAAGCTCGTTAGATATTCAGGTAACTTTTTTTTCCCCCAAAGTGAGAAGTTTTGCTAATGACACTCATTAGTCAAGCTCAAGCCTTGAGCTACAAAAACATGGCTCCTTATTTGGAACTAACAGCCAATAGGCCAAGACAAGGAACCCTACAAATATTCCACTGAAGCCTCAGGATAGTGTGAAGATATACGGTAAGGATAGACACTGTTGTGGACCAACATTCGAGAGAATAAGACCTCCGACTCTAATTAGGTCTTAAGCCGCAAGCGAGGATTTATTGCGCTGACCCGTGGATGGTTACAGGCACCTCCAGGCTGGGAGCCCTTCGCCTCTAACAGTCCCGACCTTGGTGCTAAGCAAGCTTTTATTCACAGAAACCACAAACATAATCAGGGCCTTGACTTGATATCTTGTCAGTTTACAGAGAAATGTAACTGGGGGCTCGGCTGGGAAAACAGATTTGCCCACTGACTTTTAACTCGTTATTGGCTATCTCGCTGGTGGCCTTGAAAACAACACAGTTCTATTCAATTAAAAAATACATCTGGCATGGCATGAGAGTATGGGCGTATCTAGTCTCTGGCCTACAAGGTCAGACAGCTAAGTTTATCTTCCTCATTATTCAAGTAGACTAAAGCAGGCTAGAGAGCAAAGTTACATTGAACCCATTACAGACACCTCCCACGGGAATTAAGGAGAAAGGAGTTGTATAAATGGGTAATTTGAGAGTCCTTCCCAAAAAATGTCCTCCAGCAGTCTACAGTAACTAAAGAAAAACAGGGGAGGCTGAGAAACAGGCACGAGGCGGGATCCAGGGGTCTCTCTTCTTTGAAGCTGAATGTAAGCCCTGAAGATGCACCACTGTACTAGCCTACAGCACACTTCTTACACACACACCCCCACCTGGGAAATCACAGAGTTCCCCTCTAAAGTTTTGATTGATCTATGCTGGGAAGGTTCAAACGTCACTTTCTACTCTGATCAAAATCAAAACAAAGCATTTTTTGGTGAAGGAAGAAGCCTCAACTGCCAGGCATGTATTCCGACGCCCCCAGGGAAGCTGGGCAGGAGACCTGAGCATCCGTCCGCCTGCCTGAGGCCGCCCTGGCTGCAGGTGGCGGGCGGGGCGCTGCTTTGGCAGCTCAGGGCTCTCAGCCTGTGGGCGGACCCCCGCCTCTGGCACTTCACACCCAGAGACGCACGCCCCCTGGATCACAGACCCTGTTCGCACAGAAGCGCGTCTCACACACGTGGGGCAAACCGTGCCACTGTGAAGTGTTTAAGCTTCTTGGTGGCCCTGATTCTCTTCGTCCTCACCGCGCAAGGACTTCCCGGAGCCTCTAGTCCGCTCAGAGCCCCGAGGGTGCGGAACCTTCCTCCCCAGCAGGTGAGGTGCGAATGGAGCGAAAGAAACCCCCTGCCCCGCAGCCCTGCACGCCTTCCCCGATCCTGGGGAGGGACCCCAGGACCCCCCGCCTTGCTGCTCTCGGTGAATTACTGCGCTAGCCCGGAGCTGGACCACCCGCTAGAAAAATAAATGCATTGCCCTGACCGGTTCGGCTCAGCTCCGCCTGCGGTCTCAAGGGTCCCGGGTTCGATTCCAGTCAAGGGCATGTACCTTGGTTGCAGGCACATCCCCAAGTGGCGGGGGAGGGGGAGGGGAGATGTAGGAGGCAGCTGATCCATGTTTCTCTCTTATGGATGTTTCTAACTCTCTCTCCCTCTCCCTTCCTCTCTATATAAAAAAAACTCAATAAAATATATTTTTAAAAAAAATAAAAAATAAATGCATCCCAGAGGCTTCCGTCTCCCAGTGGCCGGGGGTGAGGGTGGCACAGCCCGGGCTCCAACGAGGGAAGTCATGCCTTGGGCGCTAACCTTCCCAGATTGGCGGGGGCCACGGCTGTCCACCCGGTTCTGGTCTGGTCGGGGCCCACCACCCCGCCCGGGAGCCCCCCGGCATGAACGGCTGCCTCCCCGCCTCGCCCGCCCCGGCACCCCGGACGCGCGCCGCCAGCACCTGCGTCGCCGCCGCCGCCGCCGCCGCCGCCGCGGGTCCCAGCGCCCGCCGCCTCCCGCTGCGCTCGCAGCCACGGAAGCACGTCCTTCCCGAGGTCGAAGTCGGTGACCAGACGGAGAGCCATGGCCGGGACGCGGCCGCCGGGCAGCTCTGGGGCCCCGCAGCGCGGGCATTCCCGGCCCTGGGTTCGCCACCGGCCCCTCTCCCCCTGCGCCGCCCCTCCTTCCTCTCCCCGCCCCCCTGGCCGGCAGCTTTCGGTTCTGCCTGGTCCCGGCTGAGAAGCCCGAGCGCCGCCTCCGCCCGGCCCACGCCGGGCACCCGAGCTGCGAGCTGGACACGCTGGGCCTGGGCCGGGGAACGGGACCGAGACGCCGGGACCAGGCTCACCGGCGGAGCCTCAAGGTGCACCCTCCGGGCCTCGCACAGGAAGGGCTGAGGATCTGGGGGGTTTTAAGGGCTTTGGAAGAGATGTGGCTAAACCAATGGTTTCCAAACTGTTGCACATCAGGTGTGGGCGGCAGTCATCTTTCTTTCTCTTTCTTTCTCTTCATTTCTTTCCTTCTCTCTCTCTCTCTCTCTCTCTCTCTCTCTCTCTCTCTCTCTCTCTCTCTCTCTCTCTCATCCCCTGGTGATTCCACTTTGCAGTAAACTGGGTCTCCTGAGAAGATTCGAGTTCATGGCAGGGCCAGAAGTGGGCCGCACTTGGGGCCTGTTGGGCCCAGCTTCAGGGTGGTAATGTCTTACCAGTAGTATTTAGGTAGTAAGTAGCAGCAGGGATCATGTGACTAGGTTGCTTCTATTTAAGAGAAATACTGGAGACACCAGAAAGGGTCAATCAGCTTAACATGGACAGATGTCCGTATGGGTTTCCCACCACTGGCTTCAGTGAAGCTGAAGTTGTTTAGGATTCTCTCTGCAATTGGCCTTTGAAAAGGTGCCCTCATTCTTGTGGGGGCACCTCCTCATCCCCACCATCACAACTGTATCCAGTGTTGTCTGAATCTCCTCACAGCTTTCATTTTCATTCCTTCCTACAACATCCTAGGTTTACTGCCAGCTCCAAACCCTCCTGAACACCAACACCAGGTTATTACCCTAAAACAAAGCTGTCCTCACGCCCCTATGCATCCCTATGCGGAGACCTTGAGAAGCAGCTGACCACCCAGAATAAAGTTCCTACGCTTTACTGAATGCTTCCAGCCTTCCACCTAGAACTTCAGCTCCAGGCCAACCTGACTTACAGAGCCCCTCTGATTCTACCCTCCATCCTCGGAGAGAAATCGCCAGACCCTAACAACCTGGAGCCACAAAGCCTTCCCAGCCCTGAACTCCTAGAAATATTCCCAGTACACCACATATACGTCTTGAGACATGAAAATTGAATCTCGAGTCTTGGCACCCCTCTCTGCCCTATTGCCTCCTAACAGGGACTTAAGAGCACCTTGAGGGTGCTCAACAGTTATTGAAGAACTAGTGGCCCAGTGCATGAAATTCGTGCGCATTAAAAAGGGATTAATTAGAGGAAATATTTTAATATTGCTGTTTGCCCTTTCTCTATAATAGAAGTGTCAGAGATTAAAGAAAATTAGTAAAACGTATATGAAAATCTTCCTCCTGTCAAGAGTCTGGGATGCACCATGGAACCTAGAGTCAAGTCTTCAACCAACCACGTGCACCTCAAAGTTGCTCGAGACCCAAACCTGGACAGCCCCCCTTCATTGGGCTAGATCCAGACCCCATCAAGCCCTGCTGGGTGGAGGGAGTGGCCTGTGATCCCCCAGCCCTGGCGCCAGGGCAGGGGGCACAGACTGAGGTCCCCTGGCCTGGTGCTGGGGTGGGGGGCATAGCCTGAGGTCCCCTGACCCAGCATCAGGGTGGAGGGCACACCTTGAGGGCCCCCATCAAGTCCTGCTGGGTGGGGGGCACAGCCTCAGGTCCCCTGGCCTGGAGCCAGGACAGGGGGCATGGCCTGAGATCCCTCCACTTGGCACCAGGGAAGAGGGTGCAGCCTGAGTTCCTCTGGCCTGGTGCCAGGGCAGGGGGAGCAGCCTGAGGTCCCCTGTCAAGCCCCATGCCGGAGGTGGGTGGGCGTGCGCAGCCTCAGGTCCCTGCTGATCGCTCCTTAAGGCTCGTTATGGGAACTTAGCCTCAGCTGTGGGTGCAAATTGACCGGAGTGATGGTCAATTTGCATATTCCCTCTTTATTATATAGGATAAGTACAATAATCAGAAAAAAAACCTTTGTCACCTGTTCCTTAAAGCTAGGGTCTGAAAACTACCTGTATTGCAGTCACCTGGGAAGCTGTTTTATAATGCAGACTCCTGGGCTCACGTCTAGACCTGGACAAGGTCCTAACACGTTCCTTTTTGTCAGAGCCTCAGCTGATTCTTGGGCTTGCTGTGGTTCAATAACTACTCTAAATAAAGGTTAAAGAGGGTTTTCAAGATGGTGATGGTATAAGTGGATCGTTTTTTTTGCACCTCCTTCCAGAACCAAAACTGGAAATAAAACTAAATTGGGGAACATTCACCCTGAATTACCAATTGAAGACTACTTGAAGAGGAGACTTTTAACAAGGAAGAGCAGAAAACACCTCAAGGCTGGTAAGAAGGGTGGGGTTGCGAGAGCAACCCAGATCCGAGGCTGGGCTCTCCAACCCAGAGCACGGAGCACGAGCCCGGTTACATCAGCCTACATAGCCCTGAAAGCCAGCAGGGCTTCTATCTGCCAGGGAGAGATGGAGCCTGCCAGATGCAAAGCCACTTAAAAAAAGAAGAAGAAGAAGAAAGAAAAAACAGAGCACAGGATTTTCGTTTGAAGCCACTCACCGAGCCTTAAGTAGAGAGAAGGCAACGAGGAGAGTCGGGATGGGAGACATTGCAGGGAAATGTGAAAGAGGGCCAGCTGGGATATCAGCGATCAGTGCTCAGTGCATACAGCAGCCATTTTCCTGAAAGGCACAGCCGCTCCCAACAGCAAGAGTCTGGGGAAAGGCCATTACCCCACCCTCAGGGATATAGGTAGCCCCATTCCCAGAAATTCCACTCGCCCACCCTTGGGAATCCAACAGCGCCCACCATGCCTCTTGAGCCCTTTTGAGGAGGCAGCAGAAGAGGCCCAGCCTATGGCCCAGCCTCAGAGGGCATCAGTGACTGGCTTTGAGGTCAGGCCATTTCCCCTACTTTCCCAGGGACCTGACTGGTGCTTCCTCCTCATGGGAGAGCTGATAGGAACAAGGAAACAGCCACCTTAAATGACACACTAGACCTGATAGAGTTGATACTTACAGAACATTTCATCCCAAAGCTGCAGAATATACATTCTTCTCAAGTGCTCATGGGATATTATCAAAGATAGACCACATGATTGACCACATGATTGGACACAAAGTAAGTCTTTACAAATTCAAGAAGATTTAAATCATATCAAGCATCTTCTCAGATCACAATCGCATGAAACTAGAAATCAACTATAAAGACATTCAGACACGTGGAGGCTAAATAGCATTTTATCAAACAATGACTGGATTATTGATGAGACCAAGGAAGAAATTAAAACCTTCCTGGAAACAAATGAAAATGAACATACAACAATCCAAAATCCATGGGACACTGTGGAAGTAGTCCTGAGAGGGGAGCTCATAGCACTACAGGCCTACCTCAGGAAACAAGAAAAAGGCCCTACTTGGTTTAGCTCAGCGGATAGAGTGTCAGCCTGCAGATTCTGGTCAAAAGCAAGGGCACATACCTTGGTTGCAGGCTTCTCCCTGGCCCGGGCCCTGGTCCAGGCTTGTGCAAGAGGCAACAAATTAATGTGTTCCTTTCCTACTGGTGTTTCTCTCTGTCTTTCCCTCTCTCTTCTACTCTCCCTAAAAATCAATGGAAAAACATCCTCAGGTGAGGATTAAAGAAAAAGCTCAAATAAGTAATATAACCCTACAACTAAAAGATTTAGTAAGAGAACAAGAAAAGCAGACGGAAGGAAATAGTAAATAACCTAGAGACTAACTGACAATACAAAAGATCAACCAGACCAAGAGCTGGTTCTTCAAAACTGTAAACAAGATTAATGAACTTTTAGCCAGACTTACCAAAAAACAAAGAGAAAGAACCCAAATAAATAAAACCAGAAATGAAAGAGGCAAAGCAAAAAATGACATCACAAGGATTGTAAGAATATACTATGCCAACAAATTGGACAATCTGGAAGAAATGGGTAAATTCCTAGAAATTGAAAAAATTCCTAGAAACAATCTTCCAAAATGCAATCAGAAAGAATTAGAAACCTGAATAGACCAATAACAACTAATCTAATTGAAGTAGTAATCAAAAAATTCCCAGCAAATGAAAGTTCTGGACCAGATGTCCTCACAGGAGAGTTTTACCAAACATTTAAAGAACTAGTACCTCTCCTCCTCAAATTCAAAAAATTTAAGATGAGAGAAGCCTTCCAAGCTCTTTTTACAAGACCAGCATTATTCCAAAATCATAAAAGACACTACAAATAAAGAAAATTTCAGGCTAATATCTTTGATGAATATAGATGCTAAAATCCTCAATAAAAAAACATTAACAATGTGTATGTACATTAAAAAGATCATACACCATGACCAAGTGAGATTTATTCCAGGGAGACAAGGCTGGCAAAATGTTCACAGATCAATAAACATCATGCATCACATAAACAAAATGAAGGATAAAAATCACATGTTCAGCCCTAATCGGTTTGGCTCAGTGGATAGAACGTCGGCCTACGGACTGAAAGGTCCCAGGTTCGATTCCGGTCAAGGGCATGTACCTTGGTTGCGGGCGCCTCCCCAGTAGGGGGTGTGCAGGAGGCGGCTGATCGATGTTCCTCTCTCATCGATGTTTCTAACACTCTATCCCTCTCCCTTCCTCTCTGTAAAAAATCAATAAAATATATTTTTTAAAAAAATCATATGTTCATATCAATAGATGTGGAAAAAGCATTTGACAAAATCCATTACTCATCTATGATAAAAACTCTCAGCAAAGTGGGAATAAAGGAATGATACCTTAACATAATAAATGCCATATATGACAACCAGCCAATATCATATCAATGGGCAAAAACTAAAAGTATTTCCCTTAAAATCTGGAACAAGACAGGGATTTCTGCTTTTGTCACTCTTATTCAACATTAGAGGCCCAGTGCATAAAATTCGTGCACAGGGGCTGGTGGTCCCTCAGCCCAGCCTGTATCCTCTTGCAATCCAGGACCCCTCAGGGAATGTTGAGCCTAAACTGGCAGTCAGATCCCTCTCACAATCCGGATGCTGCATGTACCAGTGACCATACTTTTCATACAGGTTAAAGGCATCTAGCTGTTGTATGGGCAGCTACATTTGTTTGCCCTGATTATAAAAAGTAGTACATAACATGATCCTTCTGAGGCAGTAGTACCATTTTCCCCAACTTATGGGTGGAAAAACTGAAGCAGAGAGAAGTTAAGCAATTGGCTTTGTCATACAGTTATAAGTATCAGACTCAGGGCTGACCACAAAATGTGTAAGCCAGAGTTCATGCAAGTCATCACTGCATCATCCTGTTTTTTTCAGTGTTAGAGTAGCCTTGTCAGGTTTTAATTTTTAAATCTAAGAGACTGTTCCCAATATATAGGGTAGGGTCCCTAGGCCTGGCCCAGCAATCAGGGCCATCTGTGGGGTGACCAGTAGGCAGGGTGATCAGGGGGGCCGCCCACTGGCACCCACCTTGGCTGGCAGCCTGGTGCCACCCACTGGTTGGCCCCTCAATCACTGCTGCCAGTCACCTCCCTCTCAGGGGGCAGATGCTCAACATAGGAGCTGCCCCCTGTTGGTCAGTGTGCATCATAGTGACCACTTATTCCACCGTTCAGTCTATTTTCATATTAGGTTTTGTTATATGCAGGGTTTTGTTATTTGCATATGCTATATGCAAAACCCTCTGTGGCTAGGATAGTACTGGAAATCCTAGCCACAGATAGTCTCTTGTAGATAGCCTATACATGGGTCTTGCTTCCTCATCTATTTAGCTACCCTATGTCTTCTGATTGGAACACTTAAGCCATTTACATTTAAAGTGATGATTGATAGGTATGTATTTATTGCCATTTTATTCTTTTAAATCTCTTTTTTTCTTATTCTTCAAGATGGCTCATTAACAAGTAATACCTGCTTGGTGGTAACAAACTCATTTAGCCTTTTCTTTTCTGAGAAGCTCTTTATTTCTCCTTCAATTTTAAATGGTAGTCTGGTTTGTAGTCCTTACTCTTCATTACTTTGAACATTTCATTTAATCCCTTCTGTCCTGAAATAACGCCATTGAGAGATTAGCTGACAGTTTTATGGGAGCTTCCTTGTAGGTAATTCACAGCTTTTCTCTTGCTGTATTTAAGATTCTCTTTTTGTCTTTAACATTTGCCATTTTAATTAAGTTGTTTCTCATCCTGGCTGGGTTTCTCAGTGGTTAGAGCATTCAGACCAAAGGCATGTACCTCAGTTGCAGGCTCAATCCCTGGCTCCAGTCAGGGTGCAAATGGGAGACAACCAATCAATGTTTCTCTATCTTCTCCCTGACCTTCCTCCCTCCACTCTCTCTAAAAAAAAGCCAATGGAAAAAATATTCTTGAGTGAGGATTTAAAAAAGTATGATGTGAGTTGGTGTGGACCTCTTTGGGTTCATCTTATTTGGGCCTCCTGTGTGTCTTTTTCCTTCATTAGGTTACGGAAATTTTTAGGCATTATTTCTTCAAATAGGTTCTTGATTCCTTGCTCTTTTTCTTCTTCTGGTACCCCCTAAGATACAGATGTTGCTATGCTTCATGTTGTCCCAAGGGTTCTTAAATTATACTCATTCTTTTTCATTCAGCAGGCAAGATCTATACTTTAACAAACTACTAAGTGATGCTGATGCTGCTAGTCCATTGACGATACTTTGAATAGCAAATTTCTGCTATTAATGCCTGTATCTTTCCACCTGTGCAGTGCTACCTTCCTTTAACCACAGAGGGCCAGGTGTGGCTAGGCTTAGATGGACTAGTTGTGGAGATACCCCAGAGCTGAAGGCCTAGGTCCAGAGAGAAATCTAAAATGGGGGTGAGTACTGATTCCATAAGTGAAAACCAGGCCGTAGGCAGCAAGTTCTAGTAGCAGACCACAGAAAGACAGGAATGAAAGAGAAAATTTTAGAAAAAGGAAAAAGCTCTTATCCCAGCACTTCTAGAAAGCATAGCCTGGGCAAAGATTAAAATACCGATATTTTCAGGAGAGATGCAAACATAAGGCAAGAAAAAGGTGAATCAAGGCAGTGAACCAGAATCTGCATTTTAATAATCCTCTGGATGATTCATGTACACACTGAAGTTTGAGAAGCACTGTCCTAGCTAACAGATGTTTTAAATAGAGTTGTTTTCTTTCTTTTGTGACTGAGTTATTGAGTTTCAGGCCTGTGTTGATTTGGTGCAGAGCAGAGACTTCACTCTAAAATGCAAGAGGCAAAGAGTCATCCAAAATATACCTACTCTGTGAGAATCACAACACAGTATCTCAATAAAATAAATGGGCATCCTAAATCAAGATATTCTTTGCTTATGTTCAGACTTTTCAGTATTTTACTTAACATGATTCTGGTAACAGTATTAGAAATCTCTACAATGGAAGATGAAAAAAAGATGTGGCCTTTTAGAGGATTTTTTTAAATCTACAAAATGTTCAAGGTAGATCATCTATATGCCCCTAAATCACCAATTCCAATTTCTGTTACACCAGGATATTTTTGCAGTTATTTCTTAGTATTTTTAAATTCTGTCCTAGAAACGAAAATGAAGCATATTGACATCTTACTTCTTCATCTAAGAAAGGAATCTTATTTAGATATGTTTAAAATAAAATATAGAGTCCTATTTCTTACAAGTTACACATGTAATTCCAAAGTCTATCTCAACTGTTAACAATAGTTATATCTGGGAAATGTGAACTATGTGATAGTTATTTATTAAAACTTAGGCACATCTTATTTTGTTAATTTTAAAAATTAGCTTTAATTTTTGAAAAATTTATCCTCACTCTGGTTTTGGTAAAAAAAAAAAAATCTTTTTTTAAAAATATATTTTATTGATTTTTTACAGAGACGAAGGGAGAGAGACAGAGAGTTAGAAACATCGATAAGAGAGAAACATTGATCAGTTGCCTCCTGCACACCTCCCGCTGGGGATGTGCCCGCAACTAAGGTACATGCCCTTGACTGGAATCAAACCCAGGACCCTTCAGTCTGCAGGCCACGCTCTACCCACCGAGCCAAACCGGTCAGGGAAGTAAAAAAATTCTTATTTAGACTTGGCTGGTGTGGCTCAGTCAGTTGTCCTATACACTACAAGGTGATGGGTTCAATTCCCAGTCACAGCATCAGGGCATATGTGGGAGGCAGTGGGTTAATGTTTCTCTCTCTCTCTCTCTCTTTCTCTCTCTCTCCCTCTCCCTCTCTCTCCTTCCCTCTTTTCCTCTCTGTAAAACCAATAATAGAAAAGTAAATAAATAAAATAAGAGGTCTTTAAAATTATTGTTTAGGCTTTAATGTACTCTCTTCCTAACAATTTGTGCCAATTTTTGTTCTCTGCAGTTGCAGAGATGGCTGAATGGCAAGGGACATATGTTGTTTTTATGTTTTTCTTAGAGAGATGACACTGTTTAGCATTGATTGATAGAATAACTGTTTAAATCTGCTTGCTTATCTTCTTTGTTAATGGGAGAGCACTCTCCCTGCAATTTGCTGAAAAGATGACTGGCATAGATTTTTTTAAAGGAAATGTTCTAAAGAATAATAGCCCTATGACTTGGAGGGAGAGGATGGGTTGCCATTTAACAGGATAGAGTAGACAATAGATTGAATCCATTCTAAAGGAATTATGCTTGATTTAATTAGGGAATAAGGGAGAATTGGAATAAACAGATAGAAAGGGTGCTAACTATCTCTGACAGCAAGAATGCTTCACCAACTTCCTTTAACAATCTGGCTGATGAATGAATAGCATTAACTGTGTGGAATTACTATATCTCAAACAGAAAGAACAATGGAACATACAAAGTATGAAAAGATTATCCAAAAATCATGTGAAAGATGGGCTGTCATCTGTAATACATGGATTTTGCTATTATCCTATCTAATAAAAGAGTAATATGCAAATTGGGCATCACTCCATCACAAAGATAGCCACTCCCATAACCACAAGACAGTGGTGCACATAGCCACAAGATGGCGGCGCCCAGTCCGGCTCAGCCCCGCCACTGAAGTGATCAGGCCTGTTAGGCAGGTGGCGGAGGAGGCAGGAGACCCAAGGGGCAGAACAGGTGATCAGAGGGGGCTGGAGGTCACCTGCCCAGGTCAGAGACCTTCACCAGAGGCCTCAGGCATGGGAAAGGGTGGAGCCGGTGATCAGAGGGGGCAGAGGCAGAGCTGGTAATCACAGCGGTATGAGGATGCCCTACCCAGGCATAAGGCCTGGGCCAGAGGCCTCAGGCCTGGGCAAGGGCAAGGCCAGAGAGCACAGGGGCCTGTGCTCCGAAACCAGTGATTGAAGGGGCAGAGGCGGAGCCTGCGATTGCAGGGGTCTGGGCACCAGCGAAGCTGGCGATGGCAGGAGCACGGGGCCTCCTGCCCAGGCCTGTAGCCTGGGCAGAGGATGCCAGTGGGGCAAGGGCAGAGCCAGCGATGGCAGGGGGCAGGATAAGAGCCGGTAACTGCAGAGGCCTGGGCTTTGTAAAGCCAGAGATTGGAGGGGCTTGGGGGTCTTCTGCCCAGGCAAAAGAGTAATATGCAAATTAACCCTCACAAAGATGGCGGCAGCCAGGGAGCTGTAGCAAGGCTGGAGGCTTGGGTTGCTCCGGCGATGGAGGAAGCCAAGATTCCCACCTGCCCTGCAGGCCCTGAGCTCCGCTCAAGGCAACAAAGTTTCAATTATAGAAGCTAAATAAATCCCAGATACCTGCTTCCAGCCCGTGGCAATGGCCAGCCTGATAATGGCCCTCAGCCCCTCACTCAGGTTGGCCAGGCACCCCAGTATAGACCCCCACCCTGAAGGTGCTATGGCCAACCTGAAAACAGCCCTCAGCCCCTCACCCAGGCTGGCCAGGCACCCCAGCAGGACACCCTTCAGGGCAAACCAACCGACCCCGACCTGTGCACCAGGCCTCTGTCCTATATAATAAAAGGTTAATATGCAAATTGACCCTAACAGCAGAACCACTGGGAATAACTGGTCACTATGACACACACTGACCACCAGGGAGCAGACACTCAATGCAGGAGATGCTCCCTGGTGGTCAGTGCACTCCCACAGGGGAAGCTCTGCTCAGCCACAAGCCAAGCTGATGGCTACCAGTACAGCGGTGGTGATGGGAGCCTCTTCTGCCTCCTCAGCAGTGCTAAGGATGTCCGACTGCAGCTTAGTCCTGCTCCCTGCTGGCAAGTGGACATCCCCTGAGGGGTCCCAGATTGCAAGAGGGCATAGACTGGGCTGAGGGACGCCCTCCCCCCGCCGCCAAGTGCACAAATTTTTGTGCATCGGGCCTCTAGTTTATAATAACCAGGGTAGCTAAGGTTATATCCTATCTCAGTCAGAAAATACTCCATTTCTAAGTGACTTTTTAGATTCTTCTTTTCTTTAAACTTAATATGCTTACTTGCGATTTATTTAAACATAAATTTGTTCTTTTCCCTTTCTTCTTCCTCCTCTTTTTTCACCCGTCCCCTTCCTCCTTCAATCTCTGTCCTTTCTATTCCTAAGCAGTTCCATCCTAAAACCATTAGGTGGGCAAAGAAAAGTAATCTGCCATCTTGGTTTCTTCTCTTATTTAATTAATTTAACAAACTTATTAAATAAGACAGAAAACCATAGGAATATACATATAGAAAGTTTGATACAGGACAGGATATCTAGACAGTTTCCAAGTGCATCCCCACAAAATACTTAGTAAGCCTGGTGTGTACTACCTAAATCAGAGGATCAAAGCAACTATCATCAGTAAGGGGACTACAGAAATTATAGGATAAAAATCACTTCCAAAAATGATAACCTTAACCTAATCATGAG
>PVJC01022485.1:0-27285 GCA_004026665.1 Murina feae
GCCAGCCAGGCCTCTGCTCAAGGCAACAATGTTTTAATTATAGAAGCCATGGAGCTGAAGCAAACAATAGGCTTTGTTGCCTGACTAGGCCTCTGCTCAAGGCAACAAAGTTTCAATTATAGAAGATAAATAAACCCCAGAAACCTGATTTCAGCCAGCCTCGCTGGGACATTGGGTCAATGGGAGCTGTGGGCAGCCTGAAAATGGCCCTCAGCCCCTCACCCAGGCTGGCCACGCCCCCATGGGGTGAGGGTCCCCACTGGGGGGCTTGGCCAGCCTACAAACAGCCATCAGCCCCACATCCAGGTTGGCCAGGCATGCCAGCAGGTGGACATCCCCCGAGGGGTCCCAGACTGTGAGAGGGCACAGGCCGGGCTGAGGGACCCCCTTGGGTGCACAAATTTTTATGCACCCGGCCCCTAGTCCTTTTATAATCTAGAATATGTATCAAATATACAAATATAAATATCTGTAATTTATGGAATTAACTTTTACCTCTTTTTTTGTTAATGTTGAAATTATATCCACCCTATCTTCTCGAACATCTTTTCTCCTTGATTTCTCAAAGATCTTTGATATAGCTTCAGCACTCTCATTTGAATTACTCTTAGTTTCGTTGGCTAGAATTCATCTGGTCCAATATGTTTGAACTTTTATTAAAGTAGTTGAGGTCTTACTACCTCTTTACTTATATTGGGCTTCAGTTCCCCCAGGATTTGTGAAGGCAAAATCAAAAATAGTAATTAAGAAATTTTACCTCTTTACCATTTATCAGTATTATTAGATGCCTAGTGCATGAATTTGTGCACAGATGGGGTCCGCCCTGGTGGCCTGCAGAGATCAGGCCCTAGCTCATGTCCCCAGCCTCGCAGCCCTGCCTTGGCCTGGCACCACCCCCTCACCTCCACCATCCTGCCTGCAGGACAATCGATCAGGGCTGGCCACCCGGGTCCCTCAGCACCTGGGAGCTGGACAGTGGCCCCGCCCCCCACCACTGCCACTGGTCACTGTCTGCAGGGTGATTGGGCTCCCACTCTCACCCGCCTTGGCCTGGCGCTGCCTGCTCACCTGCTCCACCATCCCACCATGGTCCCACTCTCGTTGGGGGGCCCATCCAGGCCAGCAGCACGTCCACTGACACCCACTGCCAGTGCCACATCGCCGACACCCACCATGTTATGCGCTGCCCCCTGATGGTCAGTGCATGTCATAGCGAGCAGTTGAACTCCTGGTCTCACAGTCGAATGACTGCCCGAGGGGACAATTTGCACATTTGGCTTTTATTATATAGGATACTGCTGGCACAGGGCAGAGACCTGTTTCTTCCTCATTCAGTTTTTTGTTCTGAATGTATTTTTGTTCTATGTTTGCACTTTGCAACTTAACATTTTTTATTTAAAGGTTCTTGTGCCCCTTTTATCTTTTTTTCAGGTGTACAGTTCTGAGTTATTTTTTAATGGTTTTATTGAGATATAATTCACATAACGTAAAATTCACCCATTTGAACTGTACACGTTAGTGGATTTTAGCATATTCACAGACTTGTGCAGCCACCACCACAGTCTAATTTTAGAACATTTTTGTCATTTCCAAAAAGAAACTTAATACCCATTAGCAGTCACCCCATTCCTCTACCTTCTCTAGTCCTAGGCAACCACTAAACTATATTTCATAATAATATAATCATGTAAAATGTGGTCTTTTGTGACTGGCTTGTTTCACTGAAGGTTTTTTGTTTTTTAAAGGATTCATCGTGATAAATTTATTTTTTTATCAAAGTATAGTTGACATGCAATACAGGGAGGGGTGAAAGGTTTACAATTATGTGTATGAAAAATAATACAATAATTAATAAATAATAATAGAAGAATAAACTGTTTAATATGCTCACAACTGTAAACCTTCTTTTGCCCTACCCTGTATTATATTAGTTTCAAGGGTACAACACAGTGATTTAACACTTACATATCTTACAATGTGATCACCATGATAAATCTAGTAACCATCTATCACCATACAAAGTTATTACGATACTACTGACTGTATTCCCTGTGCTATATATTATATCTATGCGATTTATTTTATAACTTAGAGGTTTGTACCTTTTGTTCCCTCTTTATATTTTTCAACACCCCCTTACCCTTTTCCCCTCTAGCAACCATCAGTTTGTCCTTTGTATTGCTGAGTCTGTTTCTGTTTTGTGTGTGTGTGTTTTAAGATTCCACATATAAGTGAAATCATATGGTAATGTGGTATTTGTCTTTCTCTGTCTCAACTTATTTCACTTAGCATAATACCCTCTAGGTCCATCCATCTTGTCACAAATGGCAAGATTTTATTCTTTTTATTGCTGAGTAGTATTTCATTGTATATAGACACAGCATATCTCCTTTATCCATTCTTCTATTGATGGGCAATTGAGTTGCTTCCATATATTGGCTATTATGTACTGCATTGAACATGGGGGTGCATGTATCTTTTCAAATTAGTGTTTTGGATTTCTTCAGGTAAATACTTGGAAGTGGAATTGGTGCATCATATGATAGTTCTATTTTTAATTTTTTGAGGAACTTTTTTGTGGCTTTACCAATTTACGGTCTCACCAAATAGTCAACAAAAAAAAATTTGGCAAGGTTGTGGAGAAAAGGAAACCCTCGTGCACTGTTAACATAGGTTTTCAAGGATCATCCATGCTGTATCATGTATTGCTACCTCATTCCCTTTTATTGCTGAACTAGGGGCCTGGTGCACAAAAATTTGTGCACTCGGGGGGGTCTCTCAGCCCAGCCTGTGCCCTCTTGCAGTCTGGGACCCCTCAGGGGATGTCTACCTGCTGGCGTGCCTGGCCAGCCTGGGTGAGGGGCTGAGGGCTGTTTGCAGGCTGGCCAAGCCCCACAGTGTGGACCCTCACCCATTGGGGTGTGGCCAGCCTGGGTGAGGGGCTGAGGGCTATTTTCAGGCTGTCCACAGTCCATTCAGGGTTCGGGTCCCTACTGGGGTACCTGAGCAGCCTGGGTGCAGGGCTGAGTGCCGTTTTCAGGCTGCCCACAGCTCCCATTGACCCAACGTCCCAGCAAGACTGGCTGGAATTAGGTTTCTGGGGTTTATTTATCTTCTATAATTGATACACTGTTGCTTGAAGCCTCCTGTTTGCTTCAGCTCCGTGGCTTCTATAATTGAAACAGTGTTGCCTTAGTAGAGGCCCAGCCAGCCTAGGCAGGCAGTTTCCTCCATCACTGGTGTAATGGAAGCCTCCTGTCTGCTTCAGCTCCGTAGCGTCTATAATTGCAACTATGTTGCCTTGAGCAGAGAGAGGCCCAGCCAGCCTAGGCAGACAGTTTACTCCTGGTGCAATGGAACCCTCCTGTTTACTCTAGCTCTGTGACTGCTGGCCTCCATCTTGGCTGGGTTTATTTGCATACAGCCGCTCTGATTGGCTGGTGGCATGGCTTAGTCATCCCAGAGAAACGGTCAATTTCAATATTACTCTTTTAGTAGATTAGATCTTCCTATGTAATAAAAGAGCAAATTAACTGTCCCTCTGATATGCTCAAGCCACGCCCACAGCCAATGAGGAGTGAGTATGCAAATTAACCTGTCAGAGATGGCGGGTAATTTGCATGCACAGAGCAGTGTGGGAGAGCGAGCAGCTTGGGGGGACATGGCTCCCTGGGTCACTCCTTTGGGGGGACTTGGCTCCCTTGGTTGGGGAAAGCCCAGAGCATGCAGAGCACCAGGAATTCTGGGAATAGTAGTTTCAGTGCCAGCCTCAGGACCCGAAGCTGAAGCCCACAGCGCAGGGAGCACCAGGAATGCTGGGAATCGTATTTCTGATGGCAAACCCAGGATCAGAAGCAGAAGCCCAGAGCGCAGGGAGCACTAGGAATGCTGGGAATCGTAGTTCCGGTGGCAGACGACTCTCCTAGACACTAGAGCAAAGTGAGCCTGGAGCAAGTTACTGTTGAGATTGGGCATGGAGGGAAAGCAAAGGTTAGAGACATAAGTAAAATCACAGTGTCTAGGAAAAATTAAAGTGACAATATCCGAAAACTCCCAGGAAATCTCTATCAATGGAGCAAAGAAAAAAAAAAGCCTCTATTATTCTGTGAGCAAAAAACCAAACTGGGTTAGGGGTCTCAGACAATTCACTCATATGATTGCAAAGACAGACAGAAACTCCTGGATTGGAGAGGGCTCCCAGATTGGAGAGGGTGCAGGTCGGGCTGAGGAACCCCCCCCACACACACACACACACCTTCCCCCCTTCCCCCCCCAGCGCACGAATCTTCATGCACCGGGCCCTTAGTATTCCATAATATGGATATACAGCATTTTGCTTATCCATCAGTTGTATTCAATTAGGCTGTTTTGAATGTTTCTCTGTGGACATCCGTATATAAGTATTTGCATGTACAAATGTTTTAATTTCTGTAAGTATACAGCTAGGAGTGCAATAGCTGGTAACCACTTAAATTTCTTTTAAAAAATTAAGATCCAATTAGTATATATTAAAGTACCCTGTTTTAAAGTGTACATTTCAATGATTTTTATTATATTTATAAAGTCCTATAATAATCACCACAACAAATTTTAGTCTGTTTTTATCACTGCAAGAATAAATCCACACGCATTAGCACAGTCACTCCCTGTTTTCCCCAATGCCTCCTCCCTCCCAGGCAATGACTAATTCTCTGTCTGTTTCTATGGATTAGCCTATTCTGGACATTTCATATAAGCATAATCATGCAATATATGTTCTTTTGTATCAAGCTTCATTTGCTTAACAATGTTTTCAAGGTTCATCCAGGGTGTAGCATGTATCAGAACTTGATTGATTCCCTTTATGTATGCATGTATGTATGTATGTATGTATATATTTAGTTAGTTATATTCAATTTATTGGAGTGACATTGGTTCACCAAACAATATTCTATTACCTGAATACATTAGTTTTTATTTATCCATTCATTTCTTTGCTTGTATTGAATAATGCTGCTGTGAGCATTGATGTACAAATTTTTGTGTCGATGTATGTTTTCATTTTTCTTGTATATCATTATTAAGAGTGTAATTGCTGGGTCATAGTAGTAACTTGATGTTTAATTTATTGAAGAACTGCCAGACTTTTTCACAGTAACTATACTATTCACATTCTTAACAGCAACAAATACATAAGGATTCTGCTCTAGCGAATGTTGTTCAGTGGTTAGAGTATTGGCCCACACACTGAAGGGTCGAGATCGAGAGTTTGATTCCTGATCAAGGGCACGTACCTGGGTTGCAGGTTCCATCCCTACCCCCAGGCACATGAGGCAACCAGTTGATATGCCTCTCTCACACCAGTGTTTCTCTCTCTCTCCCCCTCCCTTCCTCCATTCCACTCTCTAAAAATCAATGGGAAAAATATCATTGGGTGAGGATTAACAACAACAATATATATGTATATATGTATACATGCGCACACACACACACACACACACACACCCCTAGTATGTGGGGTCTAATTCTGCCATATTTTTAGTTTTTTTAAATTTAATTTTGTTGACACTATTGCAGATGTTCACCATTTTTCTCCCCTTTGCCTATCTCCACTCAGCCCCTGACTCCCTCTCCTTTGGACCTCACCACACTATTGTCTGTGTTCATGGACTATGCATATATGTTCTTTAGCTAATCCCTTCACCTTCTTTTATTCAGTCCCCCCAAACCCCCTTCTCCTCTAACATTTGTCAGTCTGTTCCATGTATCCATGCCTCTGGTTCTATTTTGTTCATCAGTTTATTTTGTTCATTAGTAGATTCCACATATAAGTGAGATTGTATGGTACTTGTCTTTCTGTCTGGCTTATTTTGCTCAGTATAACAATTTCCAGGTCCCTCCATGCTGTCATGAAGGGTAAGAGTTCCTTCTTTTTTACAGCCACATAGTATTCCATTGTGTATCAGTGAATGTACCACAGCTTTTTTATCCACTCATCTACCTTGGGCACTTGGGCTGTTTCTGGATCCGGGCTATTGTAAATAATGCTGCTATGAGCAGAGGGGTGCATATATTCTTTCTGATTGGTGTTTCAAGATTCTTAGGCTGTATACCCAGAAGTGGGATCACTGGGTCAAAAGGCAGTTCCGTTTTTAATATTTTGAGGAAACTCCATGTTTTTTTAAATTTCTTTGTTGATTAAGTTATTACATATGTGTCCTTATCTCCATATTATACCCCCATCCCCCCACTCATGCCCTTACCCCCCTATTGTCTGTGTCATTGGTTAGGCCTATATACATGCATATAAGTCCTTTGGTGGATCTCTCCCTCTTACCCCCACCCTCCCCTACCTTCCCTTTGAGGTTTGATGGTCTGATCAATGCTTCTCTGTCTCTGGATCTGTTTTTGCACATCAGTTTATGTTCATTTTATTCCATAAATGAGTGAGATCATGTGATAGTTATCTTTCTCTGACTGGCTTATTTCACTAAGCATAATGCTCTCCAGTTCCATCCATGCTGTTGGAAATGGTAAGAACTCCTTTTTTACCATACATAGTATTCCATTGTGTAGATGTACCACAGTTTTCTAATCCACTCATGTACTGATGGGCACTTAGGCTATTTCCAAATCTTAGCTATGGTGAATTGTGCTGCTGTGAACATAGGGGTGCGTATATCCTTTCTGATTGGTGTTTCTGGTTTCTTGGGATATAGTCCTAGAAGTGGGATCACTGGGTCAAATGGGAGTTCCATTTTCAATTTTTTGAGGAAACTCCACACTGTTCTCCACAGTGGCTGCACCAGTTTGCATTTCCACCAGCAGTGCACAAGGGTTCTCTTTTCTCCACATCCTTGCCAGCACTTGTTTGTTGATTTATCAATAGTAATTCAGTTGTGAGGTGATAACCTCATTATTATTTTAATTTGCATCTGGCTGATGATTAGTGATCTTAGTATTTTTTCATATCTATTGGTCAGCTTTGTGTCCTCTTTGGAGAAGTGTCTATTCAGGTCCTCTGCCTATTTTTAATTGGATTTATTGTCTTTCTAGTGTTGAGTTGTATAAGTTTTTTTTTTATGTATTTTGGAAATTAACCCCTTATCAGATATATCATTGGTGAATATGTTCTCCCATTCAGTGGGTTCCCTTTTCATTTTGTTGATGATCTCTTTTGCTCTGCAGAAGCTTTTTGGTTTGATGTAGTCCCATTTGTTCATTTTTTCCTGTGTTTCCCTTGCCCTTGGAGACATATCAGCAAAAATGTTGCTTTGATGGCTGGCCAGCATTGCTCAGTGGTTGAGCATTGACCTATGGACCAGGAAGTCACCATTTGATTCCCGGTCAAGCCATATGCCCAGGTTGTGGGCTCAATCCCCAGGGTGGGAGGAGAAACTTCAGAGTTCAAGAATTCTTTTATTAAATTTTGTTTAACTGTCACCTGAGGATATTTTTTCCATTGATTTTTAGAGAAATTGGAAAGGAGAGAGGGAGAGAGAGAAACATGGATGTGAGAGAAACAGCTTTTTATATACATTTTCTGTCAATCATTTCTTGTTTAATTCAAGTCTCTCCTCTTTCCAAGGTACCTGGTGCCTTTAAGTGAGCAACATAGCTCATTTCCATAGAGCACAGATATTAAGACCATGGACTTTTGGGCCAGATTGCCTACATTTGAAATCTGAGTCTGTGACCTAACCTGTTTGTGCCTCAACTCTCATATCTGTCAATATAGGGTTATCATACTGTATACATACTTTGTAGGACTATTGTGAGGATTAAATGAGTTATGTACAGGAGTGGCCAAAGTAGGTTTACAGTTGAAAGTACATGAAACAGAATTTATTCTTGTATTATTATTTATTAACTAGAGGCCCGGTGCACGAATTTGTGCTAGGGTGGGGTCTGGCTGGCCCATCCTAATCAGGCTGGGCCGACTGAGGGGAGGGGCCATGGGCAGATCAAGGTGGGGGGCCAATTGGGGGCAGGGCCCGAAAGGAGGAAGGGCTGTGGGTTGTTGGCCAGCCGGCCCCGCCCCCTAGTCAAACTCCTGGTTGAACTCCAGGGCAGACTCCCAGTTGAGGGGACAATTTGCATCTTAGCCTTTTATTATATTGGATTATTGTACTATTTTTCATACAAATAACTGTAAACCTACTTTTGCCCACCCATGAATGAAGTACCTAAAACAGTGTCTGGCTTATAGTAAACACTATATAAACTTAACTGTTATCACTCTTTTCATCATTATCATCCCTCTGTAGGCACTTTAGTAATGATAATAGTATGATAAAAAATAGCTGTTCATCTAATTTCAGGGAATTAATTTAATAATTATAAGTGATAATGGATATAGAAAGTAACTATGCAAATGGTTGTTGACATAATGGTAGTTGTCTGTCTGCTTTGTTTCCATGGAAAAGGATGAGAAGTGGCAACAGACTCACTTGTGTATATCTAATATTTGGACCTTTGTCCTTTGAATTTTATTTAAAGAGGCACTCTAAGAAAAGTGAACAGGATTGAGAAGTTTCCTTAAGATTGATGAGTGAATATTTCTATGGGGTCTTTATTTCTTTTACCTTTCTTAGGATAAATGTAAGTAATAAGTTCGATACTTTACCAAGCAATTTAAATTTTGTTTCCTGCTATTAGGTATTAATATTAATCGAGGCCTCCTATGCTTGGGGAATGTGATCAGTGCTCTTGGAGATGACAAAAAGGGTGGCTTTGTGCCCTATAGAGATTCCAAGTTGACGCGATTGCTTCAAGGTAAGCACAAAGTGCCTCTAAAAATAAGAGAGAGTAATTATGATAGTGCTGAGAAAGCAGAAATTGAACATGTAAAAAGCCAGATTTTTGGACTATCACATAGAGCCGTCTAATTGATAAATAGAAGAGAGACCTGTTGGCAAGCAAACTTGTAAGATAATGGAAAGATGTCTTCATATATGGTTTGAAAGCCAAGAAGTCTGCAGAATGCCAACTGTACTTATACTTTGTATCTGAAAATGAATTTGGTTACTGTTTCTTTACTAGTGCTGATGAGCAGAATTCCCTGAAGAGTTAAAATCTACCTAGTGGGAGCATCCTAGGAATGTTTAATTCTCTATAGTGGCTCCTGGCTTAGGCCAAGCCCCAGTTGTTTTAACATGATTAACTGCTGAAATCACAGACTCTTAAAAATGAGGACACATACAATAGGATTTTAGGTTACTATTATTTTATACATAAAAAATCTTTGTGTTTTTATATTGTCACAAATAGGAAATGGGTAGATACTTATTTTGTTGTTGTTACAGCTCTGATTTTGAAGTCACCAGCCCATATAGACAGCTTTGCTTGCATTTTACATGTTTGATTTCATTTCCTTCCACTGTTCCTTTTTAGATTCTTTAGGAGGTAATAGCCACACTCTTATGATAGCCTGTGTGAGTCCTGCTGACTCCAATCTAGAAGAAACATTAAATACCCTTCGCTATGCTGACAGAGCAAGAAAAATCAAGAACAAACCTATTGTTAATATTGATCCCCGGACAGCTGAACTTAATCATCTGAAGCAACAGGTATAAGGGACTTGCGATTTGATGAGAAAAATTAGAAGAATGTGAATAGAATGATAGACCTTCTCCTGTTTCTCATCTTCTCCTTTATCAGAAATTTAGACATACAGGTTAAGCATATTTGTTGGGGAATTATTACCATGTTAATAATTCCTATTAATATGGTTGTTGTCACATTTAAGATTGGAGGGGGGCATTGGAGATTTTACATATAAGAAGTGAACATTGAGAGATAAGATGAAGGGTAGGCAGGAATCAGATCAGATCCTGAAGGTCCTCACATGACTTGTAGAGAATTTGGAATTCAACCTGGAAGTTTTGGGAAGCCATTGAAAGAGGGTGGCCATTGGAAGAGGGAGATCACTCTAGCAAGTCTCAAAAAAGTGGATTTTGGGGAGCGCATGACTAGAAATAGGAAAATAAATTAGGCTGTTATAATAACTCAGGCCTGACTTAAAGATAATAGCAATAGAGATGGAGAGAAAGGGATAGATTAGAAAAACAAATAAAGAAGTACAGTAAAATGTATAGGGCTTACTTAGTAACATATTTGATGTGGGAGGGTGGGAGAGGATAATCAAGGTTAATTCTCAGGTTTCTTGCTTGGACAAAAGAATAAATGGTAGTACCAATGATTAAGTCAGGGAATATAGGCTGAAAAACAGGGTCAGATAGAAAATGATGAAATTCAGTTTGTGTTGTTTGAATTTGAAGGTACTGAGGGAATATCTAAGTAGAGTTGCTTAGTAAAAGAGCAGAATGCTGTCCAATAGGCAGTGAATACTAGATAAAGAAGTGGTAGAAGCTGAGAGGCTCTTGAAAGAAGGCAAGATATAAGAAGACAAGAGGCAGTAATCAAGGGTCGGGGACATAGGTTTGTTTGTTTATTTGTTTGTTTTTAAAATATGGAAGAAACTTAAAATGAAAGAACCAATTGGGAGAGACTGAAACTGATAATCAGGAGTAGTTGATAGGGGGCTGTCTTTGAGTAGTTGAGATTCTGAAAACAAATAAAGATGGATTTGCTTTAGACAAGGGATTTGCAATTTACCCCAAGACTAGAAGAAAAGGGGTTAAGGTAGGAATAATACAATGACACTAATTTAGAGGGATCACCTGCCCCAAGACTAGAAGAAAAGGGTTAAGATAGGAAAAATACAGTGACACTAATTTAGAGGGAGAAGATAAATTGAGGAATTTTCTACCTTATTTTCTCAGTTAAGTAGGAGTCAAGGTCATCTTCTAAGAGCAAGCAAGCATATAATAGGGCTAGAGGTATTGAGAAGACCACAGAAGACTTGAAATCACAGAAATAGAAGAGGTAGTTAACTATAAGCTTGAATTTGTGGTAGTGTCACTGCGACTGCATGTTCAACAGCTTAGTAGCCCTGGTAGAAGAGCTGAGAAGGCAGGTCATTGGATTGATTCATGCTTGGGGGATGAAGTTTTCTTGCCTTCCAGGGTATAATATTCTTTCAACTGGGAATCCAGTGTTTTCCCAACTGTCACTCTGCCTCTGGACTTCCTCTCAATGATAAAAACTATTATTTTCTCACTCTGCCTCTGGCCTTCCTTCTCAGTAATAAAAACTATTCAGTTAGTCTCTTTCTCTCCCCTTCTCCTCCTTTATCTCCTTCCCTCCTAGGGAGCCACTATAGAAAATACATGTAATTTATCTGTTCACAGTATCATCTAAATTATAAAATACCACACACTCATTTCTCTCCCTCTATTTTCTTTCATGTGTATGCTTATTGCCCAAAATGCTCTTCTTCTTAGTCATTTATTTGTTCCAACAATAAATGTTTATTGAACACTATTATGTACCAGGTACTATGCTAGGACACATTGTTGAGCAAGGCAGACACAGTTGCTGCCTTCATGGAACTTATTAGAGGAGACAGACACTAACCACATAATCATACCAACATATCCTTATAAACTACTAGAGGTCCGGTTCACGAAATTTGTGTACTCGGGGAGAGTCCCTCAGCCGGCCTGTGCCCTCTCACAGTCCCAGAGCCCTCGGGGGATGTCCTAAGCCGTCAGTCAGATATCCTTAGCACTATCATGGAGGAGGGAGAGGCTCCCACCACTGTGGCTGTGTTCACCAGCCATGAGCCTGGCTCAGGGCTTCTGGCCGAGTGGTGCTCCCCCTGTGGAAGCTCACAGACCACCATGGGGCAGTTCCTGCATTGAGCGTCTGCCCCCAGTGGTCAGTGTGCATCATAGCTACTGGTCATTCCTCTGTTTGGTCAATTTGCATATTAGCCTTTTATTATCCTATAAAATAAAGAGGGAATATGCAAATTGACCATCACTCTGGTCAATTTGCACCCACAGCTGAGGCTAAGTTCCCATAACAAGCCTTAAGGAGCAATCAGCAGGGACCTGAGGCTGCGTGCCCACCCACCTCCTGCATGGGGCTTGACAGGGGACGTCAGGTTGTGTGCCTTCCACCCGCAGGGCTTGACAGGAGACCTCAGGCTGCTCCCCCCCCGCCCTGGCACCAGGCCAGAGGAATCCAGGCTGCACCCCTCTTCCCTGGTGCCAGGCCGGGGGACCTCAGCCCGTGCCCCCTGCCCTGACCCCAGTCCAGAGGACCTGAGGCTGTGCCACCCAGTGGGACTTGATGGGAGGCCCTCAAAGTGTGCCCCCCGCCCTGGTGCTGGGCTAGGGGACCTCAGGCCATGCCTCCCACCCCAGCACCAGGCCAGGGGACCTCAGGCTGTGCCCCCTGCCCCAGCGCCAGGCTGGGGGATCACAGGCCACTCCCTCCTCCCAGCAGGGCTTGATGGGGGACCTCAGGCCATGCCCCCCTGCCCTGGCACCCAGGGGACCTGAGGTTCCCCCCCACCACCAGGCAGTGAGAGAGGAGAGCAAAAGGAAATGAAGACAATGGGTGTAAACTATTCTTTCAAAATTTGTGGAGAGAAATAGGGTGAAAGGCAGTGGGATTGGGAAGCATGCTTTTGTTTTCAGATAGGTGAGATTTGAACATGTTTTCATCTTAATAGGAAGTATCCTGTAGAAAGGGAGAAGTCAAAGATGGAGAAGAGAGAAGGGATAAGAAATAGAGGAAGATTCATCAGGAGGCAAGAAGAGTTTGGATCCAAATCATAAGTGAGGAGACAGATTGTAGGAACAGCTCCTCTTCTATCATAGAAGGAAATGGGACAGGATGGTTACACATCCCTATGAAGCCTCCTTTTGATTGTTTTAGGATTCCATTCACTTGCCATTTCCCAGAATCCTAAAGCATCTGATATAACAAAAGAGAAACATGTAAATTGACTGTACCTCTGTGACACCCACCAGTCAATCAGGAGTGAGTATGCAAGTTAACCTGACAAAGATGGGTTAATTTGAATATACAGGTGCCAGGTGGAGAGTAGAGTGGAGAGCCAGAGGCTTGGGGGGACATGGCTCCCTGGGTTGCTCCCAGGGAACCGAGGGAGCCATGGCTTCCAAGCTGCCAGGCGGAGAGCAGAGCAGGAGAGCTGGCGGAGAATGGAGCGGCTAGGGGAACTTGGATACCCAAGCTGCCAGATGAAGAGCAGAGAGGGAGAGCTGGTGGCTTGGAGGACTTGGCAGAGTGGGAGGCCCTGGAACGGAGACAGAGCAGGAAGGGAAAACCCAGAGCATGGGGAGCACCAGGAATTCTGGGAATCATAGTTCTGGTGGTAGATGGATCTCCTAGATACTAGAGCAAAGTGAGCCTGGAGCAAGTTACTATTGTGGTGGGGGATGGAGGGAAAGCAAAGGTGAGAGACATAAATAAAATCAGAGCATCTAGGAAAAATTAAAAGGAAGATATCCTAAAACTTCCAGGAAATCTCTATCAATGAAGCAAAGAAAAAAATGCCTCTGTTATTCTGTGAGCAAAAAACCAAACTGGGTTGGGGTCTCAGACAATTCATTCCTATGATTGCAAAGACAGGAACACCCGGGTTGGAGAGGGCTCCCAGATTGGAGAGAGTGCAGGTTGGGCTGAGGGACTCCCCCCCTCCCCCCCGTGAACAACTTTTCGTGCACTGGGCCTCTAGTTTAACTATACTTCTTGACTTAGCATCTTCTGTCTTTTATTATTTCCTACTACTATTTCAGACCTTAGGCTTGCCTTCATTAACTAGATTGTAAAATTCAGAATAAACCACAAGAGTTTATTCTCATACTAGGGGCCTGGTGCACAAAAATTTGTGTACTTGGGAGGTTCCTCAGCCCGGCTTGTGCCCTCTTGCAGTCTGGGACCCCTCAGGGGATGTCTACCTGCTGGCGTGCCTGGCCAGCCTGAGTGAGGGGCTGAGGGCTGTTTGCAGGCTGGCCAAGCCCCCCAGTGTGGACGTTCACCCCATTGGGGTGTGGCCAGCCTGGGTGCAGGGCTGAGTGCCGTTTTCAGTCTGCCCACAGCTCCCATTGACCCAACGTCCCAGCAAGGCTGGCTGGAAGCAGGTTTCTGGGGTTTATTTATCTTCTGAAATTGAAATACCATTGCTTTAAACCGAGGCCTAGGCAGGTAACAAAGCCTCCTGTTTGCTTCAGCTCCGTGGCTTCTATAATTGAAACAGTGTTGCCTTGAGCAGAGAGAGGCCTAGCTGGCCTAGGCAGACAGTTTACTCCTGGTGCAACGGAAGCCTCCTGTTTGATCTAGTTCCGTGGTGGTTGGCCTCCATCTTGGCTGGTTTAATTTGCATACAGCTGCTCTTATTGGCTGGTGGGTGTGGCTTGGATGGTGGGCGTGGCTTAGGCATCCTGGAGAAACGGCCAATTTCAATATTATTCTTTTATTAGAGTAGATTCCCCCTCACATTGCTTAGCACATGGCTGAGTTTGATTATTTATTTCTTTATTTTGGAAATATTTTTATTGATTTTAGCGACGAAGGGAGAGGGAAAGATAGAAACATCAATGATGAGAGAATCATTGATCAGCTGCCACCTGCTTGTGCCCTACTGGGGATCAAGCCCACAACCCAGGCGTGTGCCCTTGACCGGAATCGAACCTGGGACCCTTCAGTCTGTAGGCCGATGCTCTATCCACTGAGCCCAACCAGCTAGAGCTGATTTTTTTTTTTAAATCAAGGCTCCATGCTATATGTTCATGTTGACCAATGTCACCCCAATAAATTTAATAATAAAAAGCTCAATAAAAGTCATTAAGAGACTTAGGTGAAAGAGACAGCTTATCTTCTAAATACTAGTTATTCATGCAATGCTGATTGTCCTTTTATCATTGAATCATCAACCCTGATGCTTTCTGTAATACCTACGATAATGCCTTAGATTTCCTATGTATTGAATACAATTACGTGACTGCTCTTGCAGTAATTTTACTGATAAAGGGAGGAATAACTTTTGTTTGGTGACTATTTTCCTTTGCATTTCCCAGGTACAGCAGCTGCAGGTCTTGTTGCTACAAGCCCATGGAGGTACCCTGCCTGGATCTATGAAGTAAGAATCATATATTAATTTTAAATGTAAATTCTAGCAAAGGCTATTTCTCCTGATGGTTGTTTTCTACTGAAATATTAAAGTTTTTAGTAGCACTGATGTCAAGGTAGAGATCTTACCAAACCTACTGACTTTTTTGGACTTAGCTAGTTAGCTTTGAGTAAGCCTGATGTAATAGGAAGAACATAGGTTCTGGCCTCAGAAAATTATTTATTTATTTATTTATTTATTTATTTATTTATTTATTTAATCCTGACCTGAGGACATTTTTCCATTGATTTTTGGAGAGAGTGGAAGGGAAGGGGAGAGACAGAGATAAATTACATCAATATGAAAGAGAGACATCGATGTAAGAGAGACACATTGATTGGTTGCCTCCTGCACACACCCCAGTTGGTACAGGGGATCAAGCCCTCAACCAAGCTATGAGCCCTTGACCAGAATTGAACCTGGGACCCTTCAGTCTGCGGGTCGATAGTCTATCCACTGAGCCAAACTGGCTAGGGTTGGCCTCAGAAATTTGTTAAGTGGAATTCTATAAGAAAGAGCTGTCACTGCTCTCTCATTTACTTACTTGATTTTTTATTTATATCCATACTAGGGGCCCAGTGCACAAAAATTTGTGCACTCCGGGGGGGGGGAGGCGTCCCTCAGCCTGGCCTGTGCCCTCTGGCAGTCTGGGACTCCTCAGGGGGTATCCACCTGCTGGCATGCCTGGCCAGCCTGGGTGAGGGGCTGATGGCTGTTTACAGACTGGCCACAGTCCCTGCAGGGTTCAGGTCCCTACTGGGGTGCCTGGCCAACCTGGGTGAGGGGCTGAGGGCCGTTTCATGCTGACCTCAGCCCTCATTGACCCAAGGTCCCAGTGAGGCTGCCTGGAAGCAGGTTTCTAGGGTTTGTCTTCTATAATTGAAACTTTGTTGCCTTGGTCCCCTGCTTGAAGCCTGGGTTGCCCCTGGCAATCCAAGGTCCCAGCCCGGCAGGTATCTGGGGTTTGTTTATCTTCTATAATTGAAACTTTGTAGTCTTAAGTAGAGCTCAGGGCCCGCTGGGCCCTGGCTTCCTCCATTGCCCGGGGCAACTTCAGCTCCATGGCTGCCACCATTTCAGTTGAGTTAATTTGTATCCTTGCTCCTGATTGTTTGGTGGGCGTGGCTTGTGGTTGTAATAGAGTGAGGGTTAATTTGCATATTACTCTTTTATTAGATTGGATAGTCTCATGGGTATTTATTTGTTTTATTGTTCGAATTGTTCATGCTTTGTTCACTAGGAGCTCCTTTAGGGTGGCTCTTGTGTTCTTTAGAATGGCCTCAATTTTTTGAGCACTTCCATGAAATGTTCCACACCTATCTTGTATTTTTGCCACCCCAGTCTGGAATCAACCAAATCTCCAAGGAGCCATGGTATTTTTTTTAATTGGAAAATGGTGTTTATAAACCAGATCTGGGCATATAGATGTGCTCATTGTTATTGGTGTGTCACTACTTCTAGGCACCCTCAGTGAATAATGCTAGGAAATACCTGTATGCATAGTAACACACATATGCTCATACCTATATTTTTATATCTATGTACCTGTATAAACAAGGTGGGGCAAAAGTAGGTTTGCAGTTGTGAATACATGAAATAGAGGTTATTCTCCTATTATTATTTATTAACTAGTAGCCCGTTGCAGGAAGATTCCTGCAAGTATAGGGCTTCCTGAGCCAGAACGAAGCAGAGAAGGGAGCAAAGCCCACCTCGGCTCCCTCCCATTTCTGCTGCCTCAACTCCCGTCTCTGCCACCTCGGCTCCCCCCGCCCCCACTTCTCCCTCCCTTCTTCACCATCTCCACTGCCTTGGCTCTATTCCCTTCTCCACTGCTTGGCTCCCTTCTGCAGCACTTGGTTTTACACCGTCTTTAGTCTTCACTCTCCTGTGTATGCAAATTAACCATCATATTTGGTGGCTAATTTGCATACAATCACTCTGATTGGCTGGTGGGTGTGGCTTAGGTGTCTCGGAGTGGTTAATTTGCATATTGCTCTTTTATTAGAGTAGATTATTGTATTATTTTTCATACAAACAACTGTAAATCTACTTTTGCCCCACCCTGTATATTAAAAACCATGATTTTAGCCCTGGCTGGTTTGGCTCAGTGGATAGAGCTGTCGGCCTGTGGACTGAAGGGTCTCAGGTTCAATTCCGGTCAGGGGCATGTACCTTGATTGCGGGCATATTCCCAGTGGGGGGTGTGCAGTAGGCAGCTGATTGATGTTTCTCTCTCATCAATGTTTCTAACTCTATCCCTCTCCCTTCCTCTCTGTAAAAAAATCAATAAAATATATTTTAAAAAGAACAAACATGATTTTATACTGATACCTCTAATTCCAGTCCAACACTACAGGGTTCATTTTAGCCTTCCTCTCCTTATTTATAAACTTCTTTATACAATAGTGAGAAACCAGCTGTCATTATCTGCAATCTATTTACTTGTTCAGTTCTAATATACACATAAAGTAGTTTCAGGATTGCTAGCCCATACCGCTGTGAGAAACACTTGTATGAATTAGATTATGTACAGTTCTTTTTGTCTTTAGGCTTACATTATTCAGGCAAGGTGCTATTTCCAACAGTCACTGTTTGTATTCCATTTGGGTCCCCTCTACATCTTGGTTGGATTTAATTGTTTATATTTTGGATTTAAAGGTATGTGAAAGGTATGTGAAATAATATGATGCTCTAAGTCAGAGTTATACAGAAAGATATACTCAGAGCAGAGAATGTGAATCAGAACCATGATGAGATCACTGTACACCCATTAGGATGACTACTATAAAAACAAAACAGGAAATAACCAATGCTGTCAAGGATGTGAGGAGGATGTAGAGAAATTAGAACTTTTGTGCACTGTTGGAGAGGCTGTAAAATGGTCTACTATGGAAAAGAAGTATGGAATTTCCTCAAACAATTTAAATAGAATGCCATTTAATCTAGCAATTTTACTTCTGGATATACACTTAAAAGAATTGAAAGCACGGTGTCAAAGAGATATCTGCACTCCCATGCTCCCAACAGCCAAGAGGGGGAAGCAACACAATGTCCATCAACAGATGAATGGATAAATAAATGTGGTGTATTCATACAATGGACTATTATTTAGGCTTATAAAGAAAGGAAATTCTGACACATGCTACTGCATGAATGAATCTTTAAAACATTATGCTAAGTGAAACAAGATAATTACAAAAGACAAATACTGTATGATTTTTTTCCCCTGTGAGGTACTTATAGCAATCAAATGAAAGTAGAATGATGTTTTCCATGGGCTGGGGAGAGGAGGAAATGGGCAGTTATTGTAAATGCATACAATGTTTCAGTTTTGCTAGATAAACAAGTTTTAAGGATAGATGCTAGTGATGGTTGCTCAACATTGTGAATATTCTCCCCCCGCCTCAAATCCACTTTATTTTTAAAATTAAATTTATTGGGGTGACATTGGTTAATAGGATTATATAGATTTCAAGTCTACTTTTTGAACTGTATAATTAAAAATAGTTTAAATGGTACATTTTATGTTTTGTATATTTACCACAATTTTTAGAAAAAGGGCCCAAGGGATCAAAAAACTCATTAGAAAAATGGGACACATAAATAGACAGTTCACCAGAAAAAAGAGATTAAAAGTAGCCCTGAAACATAAAAAATGCTCAAGCCCACTCATAAGTAAAGAAATACAAATTCAAACAACATTGAGACAGAATTTCTCACCTATTAGATTAGTAAAAAATGGAAAAATAGTAGCGCTACATTCCATTGGCGAGTCTATGGAGGAAACATGTATTGGCTGTTGGAATGCAAATGGGTGTAAGCCTTGTGGAGGGAAATATGGCAATATCTGACAAAACCAGACATGTACTTACCTTTGTCCCAGGAATCCCATTTCTAAAAAATCTACCCTGAAGATAAATGACTAACAACACAAATATACATACACACACACACACACACACACACACACACTGCAGCATGTATGTAATTGCCAAATATTGGAGACAATCTAAATGCCCATATATAGGAGGAAGGTTGAATATATATGCCATAAAATTTACCGTCTTAATCATTTTTAAGTGTATAGTTCAGAAGTGTTATGTATAGTCAAATTGTGGTGCATTGAATCTCCAGAACTTTTGCTTCTTGCAAAACTGAAACTCTATACTCATTAAACAACTCCCCACCCCCATCCCCACCTATTCTTTTGCAGTTTCTGCCAATGCTCGTATTTATAGAATGCTCTTTACCATCACCTATATTTTCTTCTAGTTTTCCTACAAGTTTTTTTTCTTTTTTTAAATTATGGTAAATAACATAAAATTTACTGTCTTAACCATTTTTAAGTGCACAGTTAAGTAGCATTAAGTATATTTACCTTGTTGTGAAACAGATCTCCAGAACTTTTTAATCTTGTAAAACCGAAATTATATACCTATTAAACAATAACTCCTTGTGCCCTTTCTCCTAAGCCCCTGGTAATCACCATCCTCTTTCTGTTTTTATGAACTTTACTACTTTAGATATCTCATATAAGTGGAATCATACAGTGTTTATATTTTTTTGACTGGCTTTTTTCATTGATTATACAGGGTGGGGCAAAAGTAAGTTTATAGTTGTTCTTATGGAAAGTAATACAATAATCCTATATAATAAAAGGCTAATATGCAAATTGCCCCCTTGGTAGTTTGACCGATCGGGAATTCAGCTGCTCACTATGATGTGCATTGGCCACCAGCAGGCGTTGCAGAATGAAGGAAGGCCCCAGCCGGCAGCTGGGGGAAGGAAGGCTCTGCCCAGCAGCTGGCAGCCAGGGAAAGGGAGGCCCTGATCACCAGCCAGGACTAGGGACCCTACGTGTGCATGACTTTTGTGCAATGAGCCTCTAGTTAATAAATAATCTAAGAATAAATTCTTTGTATTTTGGGTAACCCCAATTGTATACTTTCACCCCATCCTGTATATACCATTTCTTGTATATCCATTCATTCATCAATAGACACAAGGTGCTTTTTGGAAATTGTGAATAATGCTGCTATGAACATAGGTGTGCAGATGTCTCTTTAAGACCCTGCTTTTGATTCCTTTGGGTATGTAACCAAAGGAGAATAACTGGATTATATAGTAATTCTATTTAAAACTTTTTATTTAAACCACCATACTATTTTCCATAGTGGCTGCATAATAATCACCCTAATTTTGGCTCTTATTTTAATAGTTCTTTATATATTGGTGAATATTAGTTCTTTTTAGTGTATTTTTCTTCAAGTGTATTCTCTTTTACTTTGTGTATAGTGTTTGTCATGCAAAATTTTTAAAGTTTTATGTAGTAAAAAGTTTATCAGTCATTTTTTATTATTTCTGGATTCCTTAGCAACTTTATTGAGATAATTGGTATATCGGAAAATTTACTCATTTTAAGTACAATTCAATGACTTTTATTTATTTTTCAAATATATTTTTATTGATTTCAGAGAGGGAGAGAGAGGGAGAGAGAGAGAAACATCAATGAGAGAGAATCATTGATTGGCTGCCTCCTGCATATTCCTTACTGGGGGTTGAGCCCACAACCGAAGCATGTGCTCTTAATGGGAGTTGAATCTGGGACCCTTTAGTCCGCAGGCTGATGCTCTATCCTCTGAGCCAAACCAGCTAGGGCAATTCAGTGACTCTTAGTAAATTCAGAGTTGTACAGCTATCACCACAACCCAATTTTAGAACATTTCCATCACCTCAAAATGATCCCTTCTGTCTGTTTGCAGTCACTCCTGTTCCCACTCCCAGCCCCAGCCAACCATTAGCCTGCTTTCTGTTCCTAGAGATTTGCCTATTGTGAACATATCAAATACATGGAATCATAGAGTATGTGGACTTTTTGTCTGGCTTCTTTCACCTATAATGTTTCTGAGATTCATCCATGTTGTATCATGTATCAGTACTTCATTCGTTTGTATTGCTGAATAGTACTTCATTGTCTGGGTATATCCTATTTTGTCTATTCATTCAGGAGTTGATAAATTTTTTGGTTGTTTCAACTTTTTGGCTATTATGAGTAATGCTGTATGAGTATTTACTGGAAAGTTTTTGTGGGGTCATGTAGAATTGCTGGGTCATATGTTTAAGAAAATGTTAAACTGTTTTCCAAAGTGACTACTGTTTACATTCTCCTCATCCTTCTGAAGTTTGATTCATAGTTAGAAAACCTTTTTCCTATACCAAGGGTAAAGAGGAATTCACCAATGTTTTCTTCTAGTCCTTATGTTGGTTTTATGTTTTACTTTTCATTTGGAGTTTATTCATGTGAATGGTGTGAGCCTATTGTTTTTACTTACTTTATTTTTAGTAACCCTTAATCATTTTTATGATTATAAAAGTGTTACACTGCTATATTTAGAAAATATAAAAATAAATATTAAAATTACCATAATTTTGTCACCCACAGATGACCACCTTTGTCTTTGTAATTCTCCCCCTTTTGGTAATTTAATCTTGATTTCCTTGGTAATATTTTAAGAATGTTGGATAAAGAAACAGGAAAGCTGGGTTCTCTTTTTTTATTGTTTTTTTATAGAAAGGAAGGGAGAGGGATAGAGAGTTAGAAACATCAATGAGAAAGAAACATCTACCAGCTGCCTTCTGCACACCCCATCACCTCAAAATGATCATGTACCCGCAACCAAGGCACATGCCTTTGACCAGAATCGAACCTGGGACCTTTTAGTCCGCAGGCCGACGCTCTATCCACTGAGCCAAACCGGTCAGGGCAAGCTGGGTTCTCTTAAAGAGTCTCTTAAAGACCTATTCTAGTATACTTGGTTTAGAAGCAATTGGCCCATCTTTCTTTCCTTTCAATTTAGCACAGGCCTATTTCATGTAACACAAGACTAATGAAGACCATTCGAGACTTCCAATGACCTAGGATATACTATAGGATATACTTACAACTGCAAGAGTAATCAATTCTAAGAAACAGTTGAATCAAACAATTGAAATCAGTTCTTCAGTGTTTTACAGAGAAATAAATATGCTACTTTTATCTCAAAAATATATGTTTATATTTTAGAGACCTTTCATAAGTCTTTTAACAAAATGTACAATTTATATACTTTTTTTGGTTTTTGTCCTTGTATCTTATTATATTTTTGAATGTGTGCCATTGAAGCTTTTATATTGATTTTCTGCAAGTGTTTGTCAATTTGCACATGCTCAGCTAACTTGAATTCCTACTTTGGCAATTAAATTGCTTGTGAAAGAGGAAACATTGGTTTTCCATTGTATTTTTCCCCATTTAGAGAGAAGCCTTAGAAATGTTAGGGGGAAAATGTACAGGGATATAAAGTACAGCGTATGGAACATAGTCAATAATATTATAACTTGTACAGTGTCAGATGGTTACTAGACTTAATGTGGTGATTACTTTGTAAGCTATATAAATATCGAATCACGTTATACACCTGAAATATGATATTTTATGTCAACTGTACTTTAATAAATATCATTACTTTGGAGCTTGTCAATTTTGATGCATGGAAGTTTTCAGTTTAATATCAGTAAGGAAAGAAGGAAATATCAGAGCAATTTAAAATAACATTAAATGTACTGATAGTTCATTTTTATAATACACATTAATTGAACATTCCTTTATAAGAGTCTTAGTAAATCTCAACAGTGTATAGTCAGTCCAATGTCGGACTCGACATATGTTGTTTCATGGTTACGTTGCCATCTCCCATTTACAATATTTATTAAAAAAAATTCCATCATTTTGACGTATGTGCATATGTGTTTTATGTTTTTTATTATTTATTTATCACAAGTAAAGGTCAGGAATTGTTATCTTTCTTTTAAATTTTTTTACTGTTTCACTTCATTACTGCTGTGTATGTGCTTCATGTGAGTGACATAGGTGCTTATGTAGGTGGGTTCCTACTTATAGCAAAAATCACATTACATCTCGCATAGGAATGGGTCTCCGACGTAACCCAAGGACCTACTATAATAGGAGACCTGAAGACCTTGTTATTAACTTTTTGTTTGATAAAGATGTTCCATAAAAATTCATGGAGGTCTTGCCTTAGCCAGGTGGCTCAGTTGATTGAAGCGTTGTCCTGTGCAGCAAAAGGTTTTGGGTTCAATTCCCTGTTGGGGCACATACCTAGGGTGAAGGTTCCTTTAGTCCCCAGTCAGGGCACATGTGGGAAGCAATCCATCAATGATTCTCTCACATCAATATTTCTCTCTCCCACCCTCTCTCCACCCCTCCCTCCCTTTTTCTCTCTAAAAATAAATAAAAACATATCCTTAGATGAGGATTTAAAAAGATAGTTCGTAGAGGTGAGAGGGCATCTGTTACTGTAATCATTTTTATCCTTTTATCCTCAATTGAGAACAGCTGTTCCCTATCCTTTTACCCTTTATTATAGCCCTGACAGCTATTAACTTTTCCCTTCAGTCTTCTTAAGATCAAATCTTCATATTTCTTCTGATCTTTTCTTAAATATGTTTTTATTGACTTCAGAAACGAAGAGAGAGAGAGAAACATCAATGATGAGAATCATTTATTGGCTGCTTCCTGCACGCCCCCCACTGGGGAGTGAACCCACAAACCTGGCATGTGCCCTAATCTGGAATCAAACTGTGACCTCGTGGTTCATGGATCGACAATCAACCACTGAACAACACTGGCCAGGTTCTTCTGATCTTTTATCACCAGTCCAATTTTTCAGTGTTTTGAACAGCTAATCCCAGTGGATTACAAAACAAACCCCAAAACTATACTACTTAATGGCCTGCTTCATTAGTCTGAGACTGCTATGAAGTAATCTGCATAAATTCCAAAGGTTCTTATTTATATGCATCCTTGAAATTTTTTCTGTCCCTCCCTTCCATTCCTATTTGAAATGGAAATTATTGTTGCCTCTGTCCACTCTAAGCAATTTAAAACGGATAGACAAATGAACAGAAGGCTATGGGTCATCAATTTCAAACAAGAAAAGCACTAAAGAAGGGGGCATTTATTTATGGAGAATTGTGAAATGAGCTCTTAGTTGCCACTCTTCACCACTTCAATTTTCTGACTTCTTAAATTCTATTGGGACTAAACTACACACTAAATAAGTAATTGACGCACATTTATGAGGTAAAATTTAGACCCTATCTCCTCTGTACCTTTTCTTTCCTACATTCCTAATCTTTAATGAGAGACTAAGAGTGGGAAGAAGGAGAAAACATGTGTTTTAGCTACAGTTAGCCTTCACTTCTTATCTGTGTAGCACAAACAGAAAGATCCTAAATCAAGAGCCAAGGATAGAGGTAAATCATTCCTGTTGCAACCATATCTGGCTCTGAATCATTGTCCTCTAAATCATGATTTCACTTATATGTTGAATCTAATGAACAAAATAAACTAACAAACAAAAGAGAAACAGACTCATAGATTCAGAGAACAAACTGACAGATATCTTGAGGGACTGGGTGAAAAGGGTACAGAGATTGAGCAAAAAACACAACACAACAATTCATAGGCACAGACTACAGTAGGGTGATTGCCAGAGGGAAAAGGGAGGAGAGGGAAGGTAGAAGGAGTGTAAAGGGGGATAAATGGTGGTGGAAGGAGAATTGACTTGGGGTGATGTAATATACAAATGATGTATTATGGAACTGTATACCTGAAACCTATATAATTTTATTAACCAACGTCACCCCAATCTATACTAAGAGCCTAGGTGGTCCTCGTGCCCTTGCACAACACCCTCACATCATCACAAGATGGCCATCACAAGATGGCTATCACAAGATGGCCAGCAGGGGAGGGCAGTTGGGGGCGACTGTGCCAGCAGGGGAGGGCAGATGGTGGTGATCAGGCTGGCAGGGGAGCAGTTAGGCATCAATCAGGCCGGCAGCAGAGCAATTAGGGGGCAATCAGGCTGGCAGGCAGAAGCAATTAGGGGCAATCAGGCAGTCAGGTGAGCATTTCGGAGCCAGCAGTCCCAGATTGTGAGAGGGATGTCTGACTGCTGGTTTAGGTCCGATCCCAGATTGGAGATGGTGCAGGTCGGGCTGAGGGACTTACCCCCCCGTGCATGAATTTTATGCATCGGGCCTCTAGTAAATTCAATAAAAATACATCCTATATAATAAAAGGCTAATATACAAATAGACCGAACAGCAGAATAACTGGTCACTATACAGTGCACGACCACCAGGGTGCAGATGCTCAATTCAGGAGCTGCCTCTTGTTGGTCAGTGCACCAGAAGCCAGGCTCATGGCTGGCAAGCACAGTGGTAGTGGCAGGAGCCTCTCCTGCCTCCGTGGCAATGTTAAGGATGTCTGAATGCAGGCTTAGGCCCACTATCCATCAGTTGGACATCCCCCAAGGGCTCCAGACTGCAAGAGAGCACAGGCCGGGCTGAGGGGACCCCCCTGTAAGTGCACAAATTTTGTGCACTGGGTTTCTAGTAAAAAATAATAAAGCATTTCAGGCACGTGTGTCTTATTCTTACAATATATTCCCTGACTGAGAGAATAGATTGGAATAGGCACACTCTTTGAGACTTTGGGGAGTAATTTTAAACCAACTGCCCCACCCAAAAGGCCTGTGAGGTACAGTTTTATCTACCTTTGATATAAGTGTTATTAATCATGTATTTTTCTAATGTTACTTTCTTTGTTTTAGTATGAAGCCATCAGAGAATCTACAGTCTTTGATGGAGAAGAATCAGTCCCTGGTGGAGGAGAATGAGAAATTAAGTCGTGGTCTGAGTGAGGCAGTTGGTCAGACATCCCAGCTATTGGAGAGGATCATTGTGGTGAGATCCCAAGACTAAATACTAGCAATCTGAACATTTACTAGCTTTAGCTTCTGAAATATTTAATATGCTTCTCATTATGAGAGGCAAGTTATATGGAAAGAAATGGATAGTATTACCATATCTTCTATCAAGCCCCTCTGAGATAAATACATGGGCTTATATTCACACATATAGAAAAGTTAAAATAATTGTACAGTGAACACCTGTCTATCCACCACAAAGAATCTACATGAATCCCAATTTAAATAGCTTTGTTCTAAAATGCCAGAGAGGACAGAACTAGGGCCCTCTCACCTTAAGTCCTGCCTAATCTTTATAATACCAAATAACTATTCCCTCAATAGGATTTTAGTTCCTCTCTATTTCACTTCCCTTATCATGGTCACATTAATATCCCATCCTAACAGTTATCGTGGTGAGATAGAATGGCTAGGAAATGAATTTTAATTCCTTTCACATATGGTTAACTTCCAAATAGTGGATCACTATGTAACTTATTACGCTAGTTTGTATCCTATTATATGTCTGATAGTAACCTCCTGGATCAGTGCATGCTGCCTCTGTCAATAACATTTTCCTACTAGTCTTAATACAATTCAGTTTTTGGTAGCATGATTGCCAGAAGCAAAAATGAGTTTCCACCAAAATGTGTGCTCTCTTGTCAAGAAAGAGTAAACTGGAGGAACCAAGATGGTGGCATGAGGTATATACCTAAATGCGCAGCCTCCACAACTATATTTTTAAATACAACTATACAGATAAACGGCCATCCTCCAGAACCAAGGGAGGGGAGGCTTTACAACCAGAAGGCAAGAGAAGGAGTGCTTTGAGACTGAGTAGAAGCTCCCTGCACCAAAACTGAAAGGTACCGAGGGACGCGCGGAATGGAGGCGGCGGCGCGGCAGCGCGGGTGAAGGGGAGCGGCGGCTGCGCTCGGTCGGGTTCGCGGCTAGGAAGGAGCTTATGGACTCCCGGGGTCGCACTGAGTGCGGAGCGGGCTGCAGGGCAGCAGGGCTGAAGACTAGCGGTTTTCTGGCGGTACTGTTCCCAGGAGTCACTGGCGCGGAGATTTGGGGACTGAGAGGCGCGCGCAGACCCCGGGGCGCCAAACCCGGAGAATCAGCAGCGGAAGAGCAGCCATTGTGGGTTGCTCCGCCCTGTGACTCTGAGACCCCACCCTACCCCACCTACAACCCCGCCCAAGCTGTGTGCCTGCCAGCCTTCAGCATAACTTAAGGGTCTGCAGCCCGGGCAGAACTCCAAAAGATCCAAACCCCAAACAACAAGGAGAAAAGCCCGCAGATCATTTCCTCCCAGTGATACCTCCCAGTGATAACTACAAGACTGTGCACCCAGCCTTCAAAGGCATACAACAAGAGTGTCCACCCCAGGTGATTGGGGAGGCTGAATCACTGGGCCCTATAGGACACCTAACACAGAAAGCCAAA
>PVJC01022486.1:0-27288 GCA_004026665.1 Murina feae
CCCCAGTGCCTGCTCTCCTCTTATATGCAAAGGATCAAATCAACACAATAAGGTGCGCATTGTGACTTATAAACAGGATATCCCCACATATAAGATGGAGTAGAACAAATTTGTATTCTATAAAGCCTCAGGCATTAATCACAATAAAAGTAAAAAGGAGGGCAACTGTAATTATTTCTACATTTCCCTTACATTCTAGGAGCAGTGAAATTTTGCTGGTTAAAATAAAAAATAAAAATAAAAAACATTGTTTATTCAATCTAGTAAGTAAGCATACACTCACAAACTTTTCCATTATATATAACTAGAGGCCCAGTGCACAAAACTTTTTGCACTCGGGGAAGGGGGTGGGATCCCTCAGCCTGGCCTGTGCCCTATCCCAATCTGGGATTCCTCAGGATATGTCCACCTACTGGCATAGGCTTGCTCCCCAGGCAATTGGGCCTGAGATGGCAGTCAGACATCCCTCTGGCAGCCCAGGAACCCTTGGGGGATGTCCACTTGCCAGCAGTGAGTAGGCCTAAGCTGCAGTCCGACATCCTTAGTGCTGCTGAGGAGGCAGAAGAGGCTCCCACCACCACCACTGTACTGGCAGCCATCAGCCTGGCTTGTGGCTAAGCAGAGCTCCCCCTGTGGTAGTGCACTGAACACCAGGGGCAGCTCTTGCATTGAGCATCTACCCCCTGGTGGTTAGTGTGTCATAGTGACCAGTCATTCCCAGTCATTCTGCTGTTAGGGTCAATTTGCATATTACCCTTTTATCATATAGGAGAATAAAGGCCTGATGCATGGGTCGGGGCCAGCTGGTTTGCCCTGAAGAAGGTCCCAGATCAGGGTGGGGGTCCTGCTGGGTTGCCTGGCCAGCCTGGGTGAGTGGCTGATGGCTGTTTGCAGCAAGGCTTGCTGGAAGCTGGTATCTGGGATTTATTTAACTTCTAAAGTTGAAACTTTGTTGTTTTAACTGGAGCCCAGGTTGGGTTGCCCCTGACAACCCAGGCTCCCAGCATTTCTTGAGACCAAGGCTGGAAGCCGGTATCTGGGGATTTTTATCTTCTATAATTGAAACTTTGTTGCCTTGAGTGGAGGCCACAGCCAGCCAAGGCAGGCAGGAACCTTAGCTTCCTCCATCGCCGGGGCAACCAAGCCTCCTGTTTGCTCTAGCTCCGTGGCTGCCAGCTGCCATCTTGGCTGGGTTAATTTGCATATAGTCACTCTGATTGGCTGGTGGGCATGGCAATTGACTGGTGGGTGTGGCTTAGGTGTAGTGTAATGACACCAATTTGCATATTACTCTTTTATTAGATTAGAAGATTATTCCCAATGGTAGCCAAGTAATTTTACATTTTATTCTAAAAATCCCAATTGTATTGTTTCCCAAAGAGGGATATTCATTTACCTCTCAAAGGGTGAAAAAAGAAAACTGTTGAATTATCCATACATAGGAGTTTCTCTAGATAAACTCCAAGTTTCTGTGGTGGGAAAGAAGAATAATGCTGCTGTAGTAGACTCACCCATTCTCTCTGCCATCCATATAACTAACCATCCTAAATAGATTAGGATATATGGACAAAAAAAGGTACTTAAAAAATTTCAGGAGAACTTTTCTATTGAGAACATTAATTGCACTTCTGCTGAAAATTTTAGACCAAAGAAATTATATAACATAAACTTATTACAGTAGAGAATTCAAACAACCCAAATTTCTTCAACTAAAATAGAGGAAAGGTCCACTGATTCACTTCCAAGTAATTATCTAATCTAATAAAAGAGTAATATGCAAATTGACCCTCACTCCATTACACTTAAGCCACGCCCACCAGCCAAGCCATGCTCACCAGCCAATCAGAGTGGCTGTATGCAAATTAACCCAGCCAAGATGTCAGTCAGCAGCCACGGAGCTAGAGCAAACAGGAGGCTTCCATTGCACCAGCGATGGAAGAAACTGCCTGCCTAGGCCAGCTGGGCCTCCACTCAAGGCAACATGTTTCAATTATAGAAGCCATGGAGCTGAAGCAAACAGGAGGTTTCATTGTCTGCCTAGGCCTCTGCTCAAGGCAACAAAGTTTCAAATATAGAAGATAAATAAACCCAAGAAACCTGATTCCAGCCAGCCTTACTGGGACATTGGGTCAATGGGAGCTGTGGGCAGCCTGAACACGGCCCTCAGACCTCACCCAGGCTGGCCAGTAGGGACTCGAAGCCTGAAGGGACTGGGGCAGCCTGAAAATGGCCCTCAGCCCCTCACCCAGGCTGGCCACACCCCCCCATTGGTTAAGGATCCCCACTGGAGGGCTTGGCCAGCCTGAAAACAGCCATCAGCCCCTCACTGAGGCTGGCCAGGCATGCCAGCAGGTGGACATCCCCTGAGGGGTCCCAGATTGCAAGAGGGCACAGGCCAGGCTGAGGACCCCCCCGAGTGCACAAATTTTTGTGCACTGGGTCCCTAGTCTAATCTAATAAAAGAGTAATATGCAAATTGGCCATCACTCCAAGACACCTAAGCCATGCCCACCAGCCAAGCCACACCTCCTGCCAATCAGAGTGGTTGTATGCAAATTAATCCAGCCAAGATGGAGTCCAGCAGCCAGGGAGCTAGAGCAAACGGGAGGCTTCCATTGCAACTGCCTGCCTAGGCTGGCTGGGCCTCTACTCAAGGCAACAATGTTTCAATTATAGAAGCCACAGAGCTGAAGCAAGCAGGAGGCTTCATTGCCTGCCTAGGCCTCTGCTCAAGGCAACAAAGTTTCAATTATAGAAGAAAAATAAACCCCAGAAACTTGATTTCAGCCAGCCTTGCTGGAACCTTGGGTCAATGAGAGCTGTGGGCAGCCTAAAAACGGCCCTCAAGCCTTCACCCAGGCTGGCCACACCCCCATGGGGTGATGGTCCCTACTAGGGGGGCTGGCCAGCCTGCAAACAGCCCTCAGCCCCTCACCCAGGCTGACCAGGCAGGCCAGCAGGTTGACACCCCCTGAGGGGTCCCAGATTGTGAGAGGGCACAGGCCGGGCTGAGGGAGCCCTCGAGTGCACAAATTTTTGTGCACTGGGCCCCTAGTATATAATATTTAAGAAGACTAAGGGCAGTGACATTTTCCTGTTCTATTAATGCTTTTCCATTTACATGCTAAAGTGTTTACATTTTCAGAAAATGCATGTGTCCCCCAAGTCAGACTTCTATTTTACTCAACTACAGGGCTAATATGGATTGTTTTTTGCGTGTATGTACTAGGAAAAATATAGATAAATATAACTACATGAACACATGTAAAAACCATGCCTTTATAACTTCACCCACTTTTGTAACTTATTTAGTGTTAAAGAGTCATTTTTTTTCTGTTTTCCTAAGAAAAAAGAAAGGCAAAGAGAAGCTAAATTTATGACTAACAACAGTTCTCAGCCCTATTGCAAAATCCTGATTAACTAATACAGTATTGTTTCCTTTTAAGTTTTTCTTTGTGTTAGTAATTACCAAATGAGAGAGGCCATAATATAATAATTTCAGAGACCAAATTCCAGCTTTTATGTAGCAAACGATGTTCTCACACCGGTTAAATTCTTGATGAGAAATATATTTTAAAATACAGTCTATCCTAAATCTTAACATTTCTTACCTTTCTAAGTACTTACAACCACTTTAGACCAAACTATAGTCCATTCTGGCTTGATAATTACCCCTGGCTTTTGGCCATCTCTTGGCCCTCTGCCCTCATTCTGCCACTCAGCAGGAGAGAGAATGATACTTTTACACTGTAAATAGATCATGTCATCCCTATGTGGAAAAATATCCTAATAACTTTCTAGCTCTCAGAAAGAAAAAGTAAACTTTTCCCCATGTCCTTAAAGACCTCTAAATTACCTGGCCCCAGCCTATCTCAAAGTGAATTCAAGAAGAGATACACATGGTTAGAGATAGGGTGCAGGCAATAAAATGTTCCCAGGAAATACACCTGTGGAAGAAATTATGGTTGTAAGTTTAATTATCTGAGACTAGAAAGAAAAAGGGGTGGGCATAAGCAGGTTCAAATTATAAATGAAACAAAATAAAAAGAAAGGGAATGTTTCCAAGCAGAGATAAAAAACGTTTTACAAAAAAAAAAAGGGGGGGGGAATTAAGGCATGTTGTGTGCATTGTTTAAAGAAAATCTGGTCATTTTATTTCAAAATTACTTATTTTTTGCATAATTTCAATGTGAGCATTCTTGGCTATGCCACACTGAAAGAAAAAGAATTATTCACTTTGCTTTCATTTAAAATTTAAAAGACTACTGGTTAATCCTTTGCATTTATAAAAGACCATAATAAATAAGTAAATAAATATTTTTAAAGTAAAGGAGAATAGTCTACAGAACAATATAGCAAAATGTGGAGACTAAAATAGTAATTGAATGATTTTAGAAAATTTAAATACATTTGGAAAGTCCACAAGAGTCCAGTAGGTATCAAATTCAACTTCTGCTTTCTTCTTTAACTTCTTTGAACACATGTTTATCTAATTTCTAATTGAAAATTTCTAGTGATAAGGAACTTTTTCAACTTAAGATTTCCTCCATCACAATTATAACAAGTAGAAACATCTTTCGATTGAGTCAAATACCTCTTAATAATTTTTACTGATTCTCAATTTGTCTTCTTGACCAATATATAGTAAATCTAATTTCTACCTAGTGTGGCGCCATATATGTGAATACAGCTGGTATTTCTCTTGCATATTCTCTCTTTTACAGTCTAAACATTCCAAGGCTCTTCAATGCTTCCTCACATTCAATGGTTACCATTTCTTTACCACATCACTTTCATTTCTTTGGAAATACTATTACTTGCAGATGTTCTATTAAAATATTACATCACATACTAAATGTAATACCCCAGAGGTATTATGACCTCTAAAATCATTTTGCCTTTCTCAGTCTATACAATAGTTTTAATGGCCATGAAATATTTATATTAATCTCTGGTCCATTAAAACTTCCTGATTTTTTTTCACCTGAAGTTCTCTGAAGCACAGTACCTCTCACCCTATGCTTCACTTTTTTGTTAAGTAAAAGTTGCTTACTTTTATTCAAATGCAAAGCTGTAATCTTCCTTCGATGTAATTGTTAGTTGCAGTCTTTTGGAATGTTGAGCTCTCTGAGAGTTCTCAGGAATCTTCTTGAGTGTATTATCAATTATATGTGTTACCTTTCTCTCCTAGTTTTATGTGATTAGTAGATTTGGCAAACAATCCTGCTTACTATGTTTTTGATACAGTGTTAAAGAAGAAGATCCCTTAAGGTCTATCTTACTGGAAAATATTTGGAAACAATTGTTCATCTATTTTTAAAATTTTCCTATGTGCATTTTCATTCCATATACACTGATCTGGGGATAATTCTCAGCAATATCTTGAGACATTTAATTAAAATTTTGATGAAAGTGATACACAATAATATATATAATTCTCCTGATTTAACACAATCTATATATCCCTAAACTCTTAAAAGATAAAAAGACACCACAGAGTTTTTTTATTTAGGTGCTTGGACTGACGAAGTCCCCACTGAACGGTTCTGCAGAGCCAGTGGCGGCGCTATAGCAAATATTAGACATCTTGCAGACCATTAAAAGAGCCATTGCTAAGTAGAACCAACTTAACACAGTTATTTGTGTGAAACTTTTAGAAGTTTTCAAAGTAAGGTTTTAGTTTTACATAGAAAAATATGATTTAAGCAATAATAAGCACATTTTTAGACCAGGAGATTCTTCATTCTATTGACATCATCTAACCTCACATTCAGTGTAGAGTTTACACAAAAGAAAAGGGGGAAGGAGAGATCTTTCCCAGAAAGGAACAGTTTGTTAATGATAGATAAGTTCAGACTATTCAGAAAAACAAGCCTCAAAAGTTTCTATGTTATAATGGAGCTGATAATTGCTTAGCATTCAGTTTAAAATTGAACTCAGCTACATAGTACCCACCATGCAACAAGAATGACATCCTTACTGAAATGAGTCACCTCCACTCACACAAAACAAATACTCTACAGAGCCGCCAGGAGAAGTTGGCCTGGGGAAGTGGGGGTTCGCCACTGGGACAGGAGACACAGAAGCAGCAGCCAGAAGAATAGATAGCTGCACACAGGTGATAGCCTCTGGGTTGGTGCCAGGCCTTCAGCCACCGTCTTGCTCCTCCTCAGAACCCTCTTCAAGCAGGCTCTGCAGACGGAGGTGGGAAGAGCCATTGCAGTACCATAGAGTTAGAAGTCTATTACGTGACCCTGGCGCCACACTCTGAAGCCTAAGCCAACTCCCAGAGTAAAACTTCCACAAACAGAGCTTTCTGTCTCCTTTCGATCCCTGCTGTATCTCCATAGCTGACCCCAGCGCCTGGCACAGAGGATGTGCTGATAAGTGTTTATTAAATGCATCAGGTGTGTATCTTCATGGTGATTTAACAAGTGAATAATCCTATTCCATACTTATAAGCTTCCTTATCAGTTTCTACAATGATATTATTAAATTAGGAACTGACATTTATTGAGTACTATGTGCCAAATACTGTTCCAAGCACTTCCCATGGGTTAACTCATTTGCTTAAGCACTTTAAGTATGGGTTCTTAGCTCTCCTCCAATGCCTGTTTTCTCATCCAACTTCACTCTCAGATGTTGCTGTGCTGACCACAAAATGTCCTCCACACAAAATAATTCAATTTGCCCAACTTCACATCTAGGGCCGTACCCAGTTACCCCCAAATCTGGCAGAGCAGAGAGATGTAGCTCTAGCAACTGTCCGCCTTTATTGTATCAATATTGAGTCATAATGATTCACAAAAGGATTTAAAAGAAAAGGAAGAAGAAGACCAACCAGAACAGATTTTGTTTGAAGTATGTTGTTTATGCATTTCAGCTTTTGAGTACATGGAATGGCGATCTGGAAGAATCACACTTGCTACCAAGTACGCTCTAGACTTTTAATGATCTGTGCAAGTCATCTCATGATCTGGTCTCTCTGCTTTCTAATCAGTGTCATGTTCTGGTACTTCCCCCTCCTGAAAACACCATGCTGGTTTGTGTTCCCATGTTCCTTTAGCCATTGTACTGCTAATTGCATCCTACCTTGGAGTCCTTGATATTTCCCCCAGACCGCAGGTAATGCGTTTTTGGTACTCATAAACCTTCCTTAGACAAAGGAGGGAATGGATAAAGAAGATGCATGCCCAGCTGGTGTTGCTCAGTGGTTGAGCATCTACCCATGAACCAAGAGGTACTAGGTTCCATTCCTGATTCCCAGTCAGGGCACATGCAACAATGCAGGCTCAATCTCTATTCCTCACCCTTCCTCTCTCTCTCTCTCTCTCTCTCTCTCTCTCTCTCTCTCTCTCTCTCTCAAGGCTGGATCAGTTAAAATGTTCATTACAGAACAGGTTTAGGAAGAGAAGGTGTAACAGCAACTGTGTTCCCAAGAACCCTTTGCAAACACCTTCTCTCTCTGCCCCAGCCCAAGGGCAGCCTGCTCTGGGTTTCTGGGGTAACCCTCCATACGCTCTGCTCCTACAGTCACTAGCCATATGCACGGCACAGCAAGAGTGGCAATAAAAAGGATTTCTCTTAAGCACCTGGGACATTATTGTGACATATTTGCAGGTACAAGAAATCTCAGGAAGAAACTTTAGTAAACATTGTGAAACATCTGAAATATCTTTAGCTTAATAACTTACATAAGCCTGGATCAACATTACATGTAGACTCTTAAAGGTCAAACTAGCCTTCCCCAGGGGAAATACATGCATAATATCTGTTTGGCAAATCTGAAGAACCAGATGTTAGTATGTCAAAATTTTCCAGACTCTTCCTTTTCTTCCTCTAGCCTACCTTTTCTTTCTCCACACCACCAGACAGGCTTACTTTCACAGCACAGCTCTGACCATGTCACTCCCTGACATCGAAGCTTTTAATAGAACATTGCTGTTATGAAATAATGTACAAGTGTATTCATGTGGTACTCAAAGGTCTCCAAGTTCAGGTCAACTTCTCTTCCCCTTTCCACCATATATTCCACCATTCATTTACACGTACTTAATTTTTCTAGAAAATTATTCCCCTGGCTATCCTCATTTTGTCGTTATTCTTTTCCTAGAAATGGCTGTTCTCTGAAATGCCTCATCATTCAGTAGTTTTCTTTAGGGTATGTATTACGCTAGCCTATTTAACAGTCCTGTGTGCATGCGTGAATATGTGCATATAGGTAATGTTGATCAACTTAGCTTTTTGCAGGCATGGTTTCCTATTTATTGCCTCCACAATTCAGAACATTGCAAATGGTGATAAATGCACACTGAGTAAAAGGGAAAGTGACTGCATGTCCTGTTAGAACCACCACTCTGATTAGACATGAAGGTTTTTCAGTCTCACCAATGTCATCCAAACATCAGATATCTTTCCACCTGTTGCTTGTTATCTACCAGTCCGATTGCAGAAAACTGTTGGACAAAAGAATTCCCGCTCTCTTGGAGAGCACTGCCCTCTTCTGACATTGCAATCTGCCTGTGCTGTTCTTTTATGTGGATAATCAAACCCTCAGAAAGGAAACTTTATTTTCACGTATTTTCATAGTTATATCGATGGGGAACTATTACAAACTATGCCAACAGTTTTAAAACACAGACTCTGGTAATTCACGCTCTGCTCCAGAAACATCCAAATCACAGCAATTTTAGAAACGGCCCACAGAATCGAGTAGAGATTCCACGGTGGCTGCCGTTGGCTCCCTGAAGTCACAGGGATACATTTGCATATTTGAAAGTCAGGCTTATTCTTAGAAACTAACAAAGGTGTATTCATGGAAACGAGGGAGTACATTCCACTCTCTTGACTCCCCAGAGAGGCTTGGGTTTTGTACTTTCACTTCCACAGCACAATTCATTCCTTTAAAATACATTTCCTGACTTCTCCCCTGAACTAATGTTGGCAGGACAACCTTCCACTTTGCATGTGGCTTGCGAGACGGGAACAGAATGGATCTTTTCATGAAGATAGTGTGTGTGTCCTATATGTAAGTGTAATTGGGTTTGGGTTGGAAAACTCTTTAAAGGGACATTTTAGATAAGCAAATGCAAAGTCAATGCTATTCCAGAAAGTAATATTGTATAATGAGGTACTAAACACTCTGCATAATATCTAATATCTCCTGAGTTTATATGAATAGGGAGGTCCTAATGGAAAGGAACGAAACCAAGTGGCAAGTCTAGGCCTTCGGACAGTGAAGGCAGATCCTGGGCAGAGGGGTGCCACACAGGGATTCTGGGTTGATTATGTCCACTCTCTGGTAAAGGGCGGATTTTCATGCGTCTCTTCTTCAGTCTACATGGCAACCTTTCCTGTTCTCAGGCCTTTAAGAAAAGCTTTGTAAAGCAGTAAACTTTAAGGAATTATGGGATGGATGTGTTCTCACACTAAGAAGAGCTCTAATATCCTGGAGGAGTAATATTAACTGGGCAAACACTGATTTGTAGAAGCCCAGAGAAGTAGCCTGAATTGAAGATGCCAGGTGATATACAGGAAGCATTCGTGGAACAAGAAAGTGGTCCTGAAAGTCACCAAGAAATATTTGGGTGGAGAAACTTGGGAAAAGACACAATTTCCTGGAAATCAACCAAAGAAGGAAAATGTAAACTATTAATGTGTGTGTGTGTTTTCTCTGAATTTAATTATTTTATTATTTCATTTTTTAAACATCTTTATTATTGAAAGTTTTAAAGAGAGAAGTGACAAAGAAGACTGAAGAATTTAGAGACATTAAGTTCTTGAGTCATATATTAGCAAAATGATTCACAAGTGTAAGAATTAATGCTCAGTAATACTTTATCAATAATGTTCATCTTCAGGAGTTTCTCATTATTCAGAGAAATTCAGTTTGGCTTCCAGGACCAAAGCATAAACATTACTGCTGTATTTAGTACATGCTTTTCAATCCTGTTCGACAGAAGCAGCAGTTCAAAGGAAAATATACATGATCAGACAATAGCCCTAAATCTGATCTCTGAACATCTCTAATGATGCCTTTGCTTCTTACACTGGAAGAGAAAGATCGTTTAAATAACTGTAAAAGGCACCATGTAAAAGTAGAAATAGAAGTAGTCAAATAGAAAAAGTCAAAGATAGAAATGGTACAAAAATGTAGACTATAAAGAATTCTGCCAAAAATATAAACAGATCATAATTATAACTTTAAAATTGGGCCATAGATAAATAGAAATCATTTTAAATAATATAAAGCATTTATGTTTTCTTTTTATATTTAAGCAATTAAATACTTGATATTTTTACTAACTTTACTGAGGAAAAGTAGCTGACATTTTTCTAACATCTTAAGGTTAGTTATTTTAAAATTAATATTATATTTCGAGGAGCACATTTTTACCTGTCACTCATCTAGAAGAAAAAATTACAGTATTATATACTTCATCTTTGATCTTTTAGCTTGATGTTATTCAATTGTTCCTTTTTTTAACAATAACTGAATAACATCAATATGTAATCTTGGAGAAAATCAATATAATAATGGCATCCTGTCCATTCTTCACTGGCATCTTTACCAAATCTGGTCCTCCATGGCACACACACAAAATTCTTCTTTCTATTTTCACACTGAGAAGACCCCTCTGTGTCAAACGCCTGACTGTATTTCTGAATTTATATTGCCTGTGTAGACATGTAGTATGCAACTTTCCCTCCTTCTTAGTATGTAATAGAATTCCTCTTTCATTTGGGGGACTCATTCATTCTATGTGGGCATGTGAGGTTTGTAACTCCACATGAACACAGAGAAATATGGCCCAGGCCTGGCAAAATATGGCCCAGTCCCCTCATGTTCTTGGATGTTGTGACTGGTTCAGGAATAAGTACAAGACTCAAGCCAGGCCAAGCAGAGCCTTCCCTGGAACATTCCTTCTGGGCTCTCAGAAAAGACCCACCCTGTTGGAGTTGATAGACTGGTGGGATGAAAAGTGGGGCTGTGGCAAGCCATCTGACCTATCATGGAGTTTAAGCTTGTTCAGGAGACAAAAAAAAGACAAAGTATTGATATCTTTATTTAAGTCCCTAGGTGTAGCTGTGATTAGAAGAGTGCTTTCAGACTTCTTGGTGCATGAATCAATATATTCCCTTTTGTGAGACAGCTACTTTGATTTGACTCCTAACTAATAAATTGATCTATGCCCCACCCATGGCCAGGATGCCCTGCTGTTTTATTTTAATATCCCTATACCTGCAAGACTTGCTTACCTGGATTACCTACTTGTAGACTTTTGTGTTATGCTGTACTGTATTTGCTGGATGTACACCTCATACCTGTTTGATTGCATGGGCTAGTCTGCTCCTGAGCCTGTCCCTGTTCCACAGTAGGTGATGGTAGATCATGAACAGCTCCAGCCATGTCTGAAGAGACAACAATATTCCTCACAGAAAAAAATAACAGAAGCAAAACTAACTGAATTTCTGTTGACTCCTAGATAAATATTTTGTCACAGTCTAAACAAGTTACCAAGACATCTTAAGTTTCATTTTTCTTTTGCCTATGACCTTTAATAATTCTAATTTATTGTTTATTCTAAAAAATACCTCCTTGCCAAACAAGTCAGATTATTTAATCTTATGATGCCCATTTATTTATTCATTCAACAATATTTATTGAAAATTAATCTAAGACAATTATTATTCTAGGCACCAGAGACTTTAAAGAACAGGGCAAGCTTTTTGCCCTCGTGGAGTTGAGAGTTTAGGGAGAGGAAGTAGCTAATAACAAAATAAACAAAAAATATATAAAGAAAGAATGACATGATGAAGCAGGAGTAATAGGGATACTTGTGAGGTATGATGCTTCCTAAAACAGGGTCAGTGAGTCTTTTCGGATGGAAACACATGAGTGTAGTGACCTGAAAAAAGTGACGAAGGGACCCATCAGACTCTCAGGGGAAGAGCATCCCATTTGAAAGGAACTCGATGTGTAAAACTCCTGAAGCTGCTTTTTCTCTGAAAGCAACAAATCTGTTGTGCTTGAAGCAGAATAAGCAATGAGGGGAAAGTGGAACGAGCTTAAAAGACTGGGAAGAGGAGGGAGGCTTTGTAGCCACAACAAGGACATTGGTTGTTAACTGAGTTGGGAACTTGTTGGATGGTATCGGTCAGAAATACAATAGGACCTGAGTTTACATTTTTTCCAAAGGCATTCTAGCTGCTGTGTAGTGAATAGACTGAATACTGAAATAAGTGCAAAAGTAGAAAGACTAGCTAATAGTGTCATGCAAACAAGGTTATAATGGCTTGGACAGTAGTGATCATGGTAGAATTGATGAGTAGGGAGATTTCAGATATATTTTGGACATAGATCAAATGGGATTAGTTAATACATTGAACATAGTATAAGAGAAAGGGAATGGTAATGTTCTTCCCTGAGCAATAGAATAATAAAATTGCCATTTACTGAGATGGGGTGGCCTGCAAGAGGAGCAAGTTGGAGCAAGAATATAGGAAGTTACTATTTGGATTGGACCTGTTACACTTAAGATGTCTTAGACATTCAAGTGGAATTGTCAAGTAGACAGTTCAGTAAATGAGTCTGGAGTTCAGCAGAGACAACTGGGTTAGAGGTATACATTTGAAACTTACAACACATTGAAAGCCAGGAGTCTGGCTGACATCACCTAGGGTGTAACGAGAGATGTCTGAATACTGATTCATAGAGTCTTCCAATTTAGAGTTAGGAGGGAGGAGAAGGAGCCAGCTAAGGAGATTGTGAGAAAATAGCTAATAAAGAAGGAGAGTACTGAGATGGTGTGGGGAGAGAGAAAGATTCCAGAAGCCAAGTAAAGAAAGTAAGAATGAGGAAATGTTCAACTCTTTTCAATATTTGATGAGAACAGAGCATTGACCATTATACTTGGCAATGAACTGGTCACTGGAGACCTTGACAAAAGCTGTTTCAGTGAATTAAAAACCTGATTGGCACAGGTTCAGCAAAAGATTAGAAGAGAGGCATAGAGATAGCAAACAAAGACTTTTTAAAAAATGTCTTACTGGAAAGGGGGTTGGGAAATGAGACAGCAGCAAGAGAGGCACAGGTTATAGATATTATATCATGTTGAGAAAGGTCAGGTAAAATGTGAGAAATGATGGTGCCATAAAGAGAAGACAATAGTTGAATTAATGTGTCCAAACTGGCAAGAAAGGTTGGGATCCCGTGTTCTAATGAAGCGATTGACTTTAGATAAGATAGTTGACATGTCATTGGGAGTGTTGGGGAAAAGGCATATTTACGAGTGGGTATCGAGGGATAATGCTGGGAGCATGTGGGATTTCCTCATCTTGTTTCTTCTATTTTCTATGGAGGACGAAAGGCCAGCCATTGAGATCCGAAAGGAAGGAGGAGGTACTTGTGGTTGGAGGAGACAAATGAAAGTATAAAATAGCCATCTATGACAGTGAGAAAGTAAATGTATGTATTAAGGAAATATGTGGAGATGCTGGCAACATCGAATGGCCCATTTGAGAACTAACTCAGAATAGTGGAAGGAAAGAGATAAAAGCTTGCAAGATAATAGTTAATTCACTATATTCCAGCACAGTCATGTTGTCCATACTGTTCCATCTTTAAAGGTCCCCAGAGTTTCAGAATGAATCAGAAAGAAGGAATCACATAGGCTCCTTAACCTTGGGCCAGGGGCAGCATGGCTCAGACCAGAAAACACAACAGGGCATAAGGTAAACATGGAGCAAGAGTTAAATCCAGATAAGTAGCCTGGAAGTAATGGATGATAGGAGGATGTAAAAGACAGAGCAATGGCCTTAGGTAAATGAAAATGAAACCAAAAGTCTAGTTAGAAACTAGGAGTGGAGCTTGGGAGAAGTACAACTGGGCATAGGGAATCAAATCAAAGAGAGTAAGAGAGGAGATGACTGAAATCCTGGGGTGCAAATCCAGAGGTTAATTAGAAAGGTGTGCACTTCTCTCCATTGACCATCTTCCCTCTCAGAAGCTACACTATTATGTATCTTCAGGGATATGCCTGACTCAGGATAAAGCCACTATCCCAAGTGATTTCTCCATCAGTGCATTCTGTTTGATGGACATCAAAGACTTCTTTGATTGTCTCCTCTGATTCCCGCATTGCAGGTTCCACAGTTAAAACACCATGTACATGGTCTGGAGCCAAAACACTAAGTTCCCTTTGGAGACTCGGGCTTTGAATGGAAAATGCACATCTCTAGGGCTTAAATTCACTTCACTGAGCAATGACTGCTCATTTAAATGCAAGAAGATTAATCTTTATGACTTTCAAAGGATGAATTATGAGAGCGTGAAAAATGAATGAGCTTAACAATCAAAAGGAACTTGAATTTATTCTGGTTTCAGTTTCCTTTAGTTAATTTTTTACAGGTCTTGGTTTCTTCATCTATATAAAAGAGGTAATGATATTTATCTAGGAAGTTATTTTAAAGATTATATCAGGTGATACATGAATGCACCTGGTTCAATGCCTAAAACATAGTAAGTCCTCAAAAAAAAGTTTTCTTAGCTATGGTAAATTGTGCTGCTACGAACATAGCTAATATTTGGAATCAGCCTAAGTGCCCATCAGCAGATGAGTGGATTAAAAAACTTTAGCACATCTACACGATGGAATACTATGCTGCTGAAAAAAAGGAAGGATCTCCTACCATTTGCAACAGCATGGATGGAGCTGGAGAGCATTATGCTAAGTGAAATAAGTCAGTCAGAGAAAGATCAATATCACATGCTCTCCCTCATTTGTGGATTATAATGAACAACATAAACCGATGAACAAAAACTGATGTAGAGACAGAGGAGCATCTATCAGATGCTCAAAACTCGGAGGGAAGGTAGAGGAGGGTGGGAGTAAGAGTGAGAGATCAACCAAAGGACTTATATGCATGCATATAAGCATAAGTGATGGATGTGGACAACAGGGGGTGAGGGTGAGGGCAGGAGTTCGGGGATGAGGGGACATTGGGGGGATAAGGTCACATTTGTAAAATCTTAATCAATAAAAGAAAAAAAGTTTTCTTTATCTTTACTTTCCTCTTTCCTTTTCTTTTTGCTAATTCTTGTAGGAGCAGAAATAGAATATTGGGGACTAGCTATAATTATAAGAAATACGAATTATGCTCTATTAACCACGTTTGTTCTGTTCTTTTTAGAGAAAGCACATTATAACCTGTCTGAGAGTTGCACACCTTGGGACATGGGAGCCAACATCAAATGCAGTCTAGCCTCCTTTTTTGAGAACTGCCTTGATTAACAACCTGGCTGCTGAAACAATCTGATTCCAGAGGCATCCAGAGGTACCAGGAGGCAGCCACGCTCTGTGACCAACCTCCAGGCCACATTGCCTATAACCTGTAACCATTATACTTCGCCTGCTTTCCCAGGCCTGTAATTCTTACTTTCCAATGTAATCTTTGTCCTTCTACCCAATATAAGTATTTGACTTATGGGGAGGGTACAGCAGATTTTTGTGGATGATCTGCTGGTCTCCCATGCTGCTGGCATTATTGGAATAAACACTCATATATGGTTCTATCCTGTCACTGCTTAATTTGTTCAAATAGTGACAGGCAGCACAGACCCATTGGTTGTCCTGCTACAACTCCTCAAAAGGTCCCTTCGCCATTCCCTCCTTTTCGGCCATTCCTTTTTCAGGCACTAAATCTCATCACTAAGAGGTGTTTACTGGGAATGTTTTATTTAAATATATTATTGTTTCCTGTCTTTCCATCAGTCAGTAGACAGTGTGATAAAGGTCTAAATTCATGTACTTATAGGAAACATAGTCTTCTGTTTGTTACAGAATCCCATTGTTTTAATTCTGCTTTGAATTTCTTAATTTTATCGTATCTTTACCCCTGAAATTTAGTATGACCTCCCAGAAAGTTCCCCATTGGCCCTCTTTTTATGAATGTTATTTGGGGAGCATAAAGTAAGAATGCATTTTCTACAATCTATCAGGCACTTTCTTTTAAAGTAGCAGAAGCATTTTAGGTAGGTATGATTATTTTACTTTTGTATATTGCTTTATAAATATTAGATCTTAAGTATCTCAAATATCTGATGTCTGGAAAAAATAGCTGCCTTTAAACAGCTGCCATGACAGTTATTGTCTGTTCTTCCTGTCTACATGATACATGTTATTTTTGCTTGGACAAAAAGTTATTGAACTCTTAACAGCCAATCTGCTTTCTTATCCTCCTGGTCTTCCATCATCTCAGAAACATCACAAGGTTGTGAAATTTTCTCTTGCATCAAGATGATTAATAGCCTTTGTTGTTGATTCTGGTTTAAATTGTCAAATTCTCTTTGTTGAAAGTCTCTTTGTTGAAAGCTAAGTTTGTACTTAGCTTGGTTCAAATAACTATATTCAAGATTATGAACTACCTCAGGTTTAATGAAATATTTTATAATGTCCTTATGTGTGATGTAGGCAGTTTAGTTCTCTTCATTACAAAATGTGAAACAAAATATTCTAGGCAACTTCTTTCAATAAGGAAGACACAAAGCTTTGCACTTTCACAGGCATTACTAAAAATTGTCGCATTGCTATTTCACAGATGAGTAAAAAAGTAAATTATATATAAAATACAAAGTTTCACTTAATAACATTTTATTAAGACAATTATTTTAAATGATTTTTTCTACCAAGAGTTGGTTTCTACAGCCATATTGACAAGGCATGGCAATATTGAGGATATAAGAAAATAGGTATGGGGGTGCAGGGAAGAAATGGGCAGTTGTTGCTCAATAGGTATAATGTTTAAGTTATGCAAGATGAGTAAATCTTTGAAATCTGTCTGTTGTGCAACATTGTGACTATAGTTAACAATATGGTGTTATGCATTTTAAAATATGTTGAGGATAAATCTCATGTTAATTGTTCTTGCCACAAAACACATACACGCTCACATACACATACACACACACACACACACACACACACACACAACAACAACAGCAAGGAAATTTTTGAAGGTGATAGTTATGTTTGGTGGTGTTAGCATAGGTGTATGCATAACTCCAAACCCATCAAATTACATAAATTCAAACTGTGTAAATTTTTATATACTAATATTTCAAAAAGAAAATAGACATTAAAATGTAAAAGATCTATTTTATGAGAAACCATCAATTATTCAAATACATTAGGAAGTAACACAGAGGAAAATACAACATCAAGTAATTATAAATAAGCTTTTCTCATATAGTATAAACATGTGTAGGTAATATAAACTATTATGGAGGAAAAGAAATTAAACTTTTACTTAAGGAATATTCTTTTAAGGCCAAATCAGAATTAGCACAGGAGAATATGAGGTCCAAAATTACGTATTTTCAAAATAAGAGGTTTGAGTAGACAATCACTGTAATCTTCCTAGAGATCTCTATTCAAGGAACTTTGTTGTTGAAGGGAAGAAAAAGCAGGTCATTGAAAAAAGCATGAAATAAAATACCAGAAGAAAATTTCTCCTACTTGCTTTTGTGACAAAAACGGGAATGGTTTGTAAGCAAATAGTAGTTTGTTATTCCAAGAGAACAGACCTGTTCATTCAGGCAACTGCCCTCTGATAGAAGAAGCCATATATCTGGCTTTAGATTTTGATTGTGCACAAGAAACATCATCTTGTCTACAGTATCATCTTCAATGTCAGTCTTTTAGAAACTCATCCTCAGTTCTCTGACATGAAGTTTAAGTTAGTCATTTTTGGAATGATTAAAATATGTTTTAATATATTAAAATGTGTTTTCTATGAAATAGTTATTCCATTGTTGGAAAATGACCAAATTAAAAACATAAATTCCTTCTATAAATTGTATCTTACCTGCTAAGAAACATCACCATTATGCCCCTGAAACACAGTAAGATCGTATATGCCACGTTGCTTCTAATTTAAATCAGCAACATTAAAAGCTGTCAGTTTTTGCCATTTTTTTCTATCTTCAACAATATTGTTCAAAATAACTTTGAACAAAAAAGAATAGTTGTAGGATTTTATAAAAGGTTTGACATTCAATTCCCCGAGAAGGCAAACCTTCCCCAAAAGCCAAAGTTATTAAATTTGATGGAAGCATATAAAATATTCATTTTTGATGCCAACATAGTGTGAACTTGTTTATCCAGTCAGTCCATCAGGGAATTAAAATGGATGAGAAGCCTGGTGGGGGCGATGGGCTAACATCAGGAAGCCTGTCAGAGTTAATTCCCTGGAAGTCAGTGGAGGGAGCTTGGCAAGACGATTCCTTCCACCCATGGAAGGTACTGCTGGGGTGCTTGGCCAGCCTGGGTGAGGGGCTGACGGCTGTTTGCAGGCTGGCCACCGCCCCTTCAGTGCCCAGTCTCCTCGACTCTGCAGTAGTGCTCTCAGATACAGAAGAGAGTTGACCATTGCGTTTTGTGGTCCATTTACTTTGGAAAAATCAGTGATTTATTCAGATCTTGGTATGTGAACTTAAAATATCTGTAGATCATAATAACACTTGGCCTCATTTGTTTATTCTCTGAACTTAATATGTTTGGAACCTTCCCCAACATAACCTTATTAAAAAGTTCAGTGATTGCTTAGTTATGATTACATATCTGGGATAAGCTTAATTTTTCAGCAAAACTTTGCAAATAAATGTGTTGTCAGCAGGTGTCATGAACTCTGGAATTGCTTGGGCAATTATCCATTTCTTTGTACAATATTTTTTGCCTTTAAATATATTTTAATGATAGTATTATTTAGTCCAAATTACTTTGAATTCCAAGAGACTTTAAAGTTTATTATTGATTGTAAATTGCCTTTTATATTTATAGTAGTGTTTGGTAAGATAGTTTGAGTTAGATTCATTATAAAATCAAACCACCTAATGAAGTGCACGTGATTGTTCTCAGGCAAAAGAAATGATAGATTGTTGTCCTGGCTGGATAGCTCATTTGGTTAGAGTATCCCAGTATGCCAAGGTGCCGGGTTTGATCCTTGATCAGGGCATATGCAAGAATCAACCAATGAATGCATAGATAAATGGAACAATAGATCAATGTTTCTCTCTTACTCTCTCTATATATCTCTTTAAAATTAATCAATAAATACAAATGAATTTTAAAAAACATAGTTTTTGCTCCCTGTCCCTAGTACCTCATTATTACTTTTCATATTATTCTTAAACATATTTCTAAGTATTGCCATTTTTTCATAATTTAAGGGATAGAAAACTCACACTTTAAAATGCAATGCCTGTCATTGACATATTCTTTACTGGCTACTTGTAATCTTTAAAAATTTTATTTGATGGTCAGACACACCCCTACATACAGCCCAGGTATCAGTCTCCATCCTTGCCTTTATGTCTATGAGGGGTGGGGACAAGGTTTATTCTGGCAGAGAGAAAAGTATGGGATAGAGATTAGAACATGAGAATTATCAGAGGGATAGTGAGGACATTTTTCTTCCCCAGGTTATATGAGACTAATTTTCAGTTCATGAATAGTTAAGACCAAAACTTAAGCCTAAAGGGAAGTTGTGAGACTCTGAGCATAAAGAGCTGTCTTGGAGTGTAGGTAGAAAAGTGAGGCTTGGGGTAGCATTAGGACCCCCTCTCCCAGGACAAGCTTGTATCTCTGCAGAGAGCACTGCACCATTCAGATACCTGGATGCTGACAGCTGAGGCAGCCTGCAGCAATCAGCATTTTTGACATAGATTTTGGTGACATTATGATGGATAGTTCTGGCATACTAGGCTTTTACTAATGATTTTGAACTGTCAATATTCTAGAGCAGAGGTTGGGCAGCTTTTCCTGTAAGACTAGATGGTAAATACTTTTGCTTTTCATGCCACATGCTATTTTTGTTACATCTTCTTCTCTCCCCATCGTCATCCTCTTTCTCCTCCTCTTCCTCTTCTCTTCCTCCTCCTCCTCCTTCTCCTCCTCTGCCTCTTCTTTCTCCTTTTCCTTTTTAAGTAAACCCTTCTAAAAATGTAAACAGATGTTTAGATTGCAGACTGTAAAAATACAGGCTGATTAGAGTTGGCCAACAGTCTATAGTTCCCCACTTTCTTTCCTAAAGGGTAAGCAGAGAGTAGAACAATGATCTGGAATGAGGACACTATATTTGTCAAAATACTCTCATTCTTGTTACAAACAACTCCCAAATCTCATGACTTAACAAATAATAAATTAATTTGGCTCTTATCGAAGTCCGATGTGAATGTTGGCCGGGGTGGAGCCAGTGGGCAGGGAATTCCACTGTCCCACCTAGTTTTCCAGGCACTGTTTCATCAAGTGGCTGTCACCTAGGCCCTCCAGGCTGCCAATGAGTGCTTTGCATCTGGCAAACAGAGAAAGGAAGAGCAAGACAAGGGGGATCCTGAAGATTTTTAGGTTTGTAAGTGTTGCACATTGTTGAACCCAGTCTCATTGCCACACCTGCAAATGGGAGTAGAGAATGTAATGTAGCAGGGTCAGTGGGAAGCAGAGGCAAAAACATGAGTATTGGAAGCTACTAACAATCTAAGAAGCAGCAATAAGTAGACTGACAGCAGCAGTATGCAAGCCTTTGAAGGTCTGGGAGGTGGGTGTGAGGAGGGGAGGGACAGAAAGATCTGATGTGAGGGTAAATCGCTACTTATTTAACAGCCATCTTAGGATCTGGCTTTGTTTACATTCCATTGTGCAAGGACATGAGTATCACTTGGAATTTGAAATGACAAAGAGGTAGATAGATAATTAATTGATAGTCAATTTAGATGTGTACAGGAGTCAAAAGTTAGAAAACATCGTTTTCCAACTTGACAGTTTCCATCGGCAATCTTTTCAATACAGAATGAGAGTTGGGGTCAGGCTGAGATAATCTCTATATTATTTACAACAGTCAGGGCATTAATGAAAGTTTATTTTCACTCACCCTCTCCAGTGGCTAGGATATTTGTTTACAAACTTTGTGTTATTTACACCAGAATATTTTAATATCATCTCATCTTCTCAGTCAAGAGAAGTCAAGGAAATGACTTTTGTTTGACATTGTTTATTTTGTGGGAAAGCATCTTATATAATAAAACCTAATATGCAAATAGACTGAAAGCAAAACAACTGGTGGAACAACCAGTTGCTATGATGCACCCTGACCATCAGGGGGCAGACACTCAATGCAGGAGCTGCCCCTGACCTGCATTGTGCATCTGACACCCAAGAGGGAGGCAACTGGTAGCAGTGATTGGGGGGCGGAGCCAGCCAGTGGGTGGCACCAGCCAAGGCAGGTGCCAGCAGGGGCCCTCCAGTCGCCCCACCTGCCTGTCACCCCACAGATGGCCCTGATCACCAGCCAGGCCTAGGGACCCTACCCTATATATTGGGAACAGTCTCCTAGATTTAAAAATTAAAACCTGGCAAGGTTACTCTATCACTGAAAAAACGGGATGATGCAGCAATGACATGCATGGACTCTGGCTTGCACATTTTGTGAGTAGCCCTGGTTCTGACACTTATAACTGTGTGATAAAGGCAATTACTTAACTTCTCTCTGCTTCAGTTTTTCCACCCATAAGATGGGGAAAATGGTACTACTGCCTCAGAAGGATCATGTTATGTACTACTTTTTATAATAAGGGTAAAAAAATGAAGCTGCCCATACAACAGCAAGATGCCTTCCACCTGTATGAAAAGTATGGTCACTGGTGCATGCAGCACGAGGGATGTCTAATTGCCAGTTTAGGCCCGAAATCCCCCAAGGGGTCCTGAATTGCGAGAGGGCACAGGCTGGGCTGAGGGATTCCCCCCGCCCCCCACCACCCATGCATGAACTTTGTGCACTGGACTTCTAGTACTTAAACAACTTTCATCAATATCACTGTGGAAAGTTCAGCAACTATAGCAGAAATTTACAACTAAAGAAGAAAGTTTATGTAAGAATTTGCTACTAGTAGCAGCTCATAAATCAGTATAATTATCTAGAATACTACTAGTCCCAGGTTCTTTTGAAGAATATAAACATTTTCATTACCTTATGTTTATCAGGCAACATTTTCACTGCATTATCTATCTATAATAATAAAGGCATAATATACTAATTAGGCCAAATGTCCTTCCAGACAATCTTCCAGATGAACCTGTGACAAGGCAGAGGCCCCCATCAGCTGTGGCAGGCAGGGGCAGCCATGTTGGCAGCAGTGGGGGCCAAGTCCCTTGCATGAATTTAGTGTATCGGGCCTCTAGTTGTATTATACTAATCTCATATTCTTCAGAAAAATATTTTTTTTCACTGTATTATCTATTAGGTTTTTCAGGCAACATTTTCATTGCATTATCTATTATGTTTATTCCATACAATAGAACTTACTGCTTTTGATTTCCAAGTGCCCCAGATAGCCTTCTAAGCTAACAAACAAGTCCTCAGTAACTTCAAAAGACACTGTAAGGTTAGTCCTTATTTTCTATAAGCCATTGTAACCATTTCAATTGCAGATCTAAAAGAATCACCATTGTTTTATTTGTGCTGGGGTCAATAATGTAAAGTTTCAAAAAATTGATTCCTAGATCAAGTGCCTAGTAAATTAAATTGTCAGCATGTTTGTGTAGCTGTCTATATGGCAGTTGAAAAATTTAATCTAAAATTTCTATGACATGCAAAAGAAAATTAATAAAATACAAGACAATCTTGAAGAATATAAGTAGAGGACTAACAATTCCAGATATCATTTATCATAAAGTTGCACCACAAATACCAATGAAATGGAATAGAGAATCCAGAGGCAGACATATCATATAACAATCAATCTAATAAATGATGGACATGTCACTGACAACCATAAGGAAATGATTTTTTTCAATAATTAGTGGTGGATCAAGTGGATATCAAAATGAAAAAAAAAACAAATATTAACTCCATTTTACATAATACACAATAATTAATCCATAGACCTAGTTGTGAAACATAAATAAAATGTTTTTAGTAGAAAAGATAGTTAAATAATTTTATGAGCTGAAGCACAAAAATTTCTAAACAGAACATAAACCCAAAATGAAAAGATGAATGAAATCAGGAAATTCTCTCATTAAATCAGGAAATTCTCTCATTAAAAGATACTATAAGAGCCTTAGCCAGTTTGGCTCAGTGGATAGAGTGTCAGCCTGCAGATTGAAGGGTCCCAGGTTCAGTTCCAGTCAGGGTACATGCCTGGGTTGCAGGGCTCAATCCCTGGTAGAGGGGTAGGGGAGCATGCAGGAGGCAGCTGATCAATGATTCTCTCTCATCATTGATGTTTCTCTCTCTCTCTCTCTCTCTCTCCCTTTCTTACTGAAATCAATATATATATGAGAATGAGCATATATTGGGAGTAGATATTTGGATTACATAGAACTATAAACTCTGGGGGGAGCTGAGGCTGCAGTCCACAAGTAGAATTCCTTCTATCTCAAGGAAACTTTAGTTTTGAAAAGCTCTGAAGGACTTTCAAAGAATGGATGAGGCCTTCTCCCCCAAGATTATGGAGGGTAATCTCTTTTATTCAAGTCAACTGATTATAAATGTTAATCACATCTACAAAATACACTTACAGCAACACCTAAATTGGTATTTGATTAAAAATTGGATATAATAGTTAAGCCAATTTGATACACGAAACTGTCACAGAAGACTCTAGCACATGGAAAACTGTTGACAATATCTACAAAAGCTGATCATAGCCATTTCTATAATACACCAGTTCCATTAGGTAGAATATAATTAATGGAAATAAATACTCATATTCCCCAAAAAGCGTATACAAAATTTTCCAAAACTTAATTAACCAAAACCTAGTAATCATAACCTAGAAACATCTTAAGTGCCCATCAATAGCATCAAGCTAATTAATTTGTTGTATATTCACTTAATGGTATGTTATATAGAAATTAAAAAGAACAAACCACTACTATATGCAACATATAGTATGAATAAATCTTTCAGATACAATATACATACAAAGGTCAAATCAGGCCAAATGGAAGATAAGTGTCATAAAACTGGAGACTTTCTTTGAGGAGGCTCTACTGAATAGGTGGGAGCATAACAGCTATTGGCATGCTGATAATATTCTCTGCCTTGATACAGTTGGTGCCCCAGATGTATACATATTTACATTAAGCTATAAACTTATAATTTGTGTACTTCATTGTACCCACACTTAACCTGATTAAAAGAAAATAATAGTTCTTGGTTTTGCATTTAGTTTTATAGCTTTAGAGAGAGAATAATTATATTGAAACTTTAATTTATTTCACCATATCTTGATTTTAATTTTTTTCATTGTTTGTTGAGAGTACTTTCAAGTAGTTTTCTTGGTAAGAATATGTCCTTAGCAATATATTTTCTGAAATCTTGCATATTTAAAAATATTTTTTTTAATTCACACAAAAATGAAAACATATATAGTTATATCATAATCTATGCAGAAGTACTTGCTAGTAAGGCCATCCCTGGTCAGTACCAACATCCATCATGTTGATCGATTCCTATGCCAGTTTAGATGTTAAATGCATTAATTTGTTTGTTTTGCTTTTTATTAGACTCCACAGCTAAGTGAAATCATATAGTATTTGTCTTTCTCTTTCTATATTATTTCACTTAACATGATACTCTCTAGGCTCATCCATGTTGTTGCAAGTGGTAAGTTTTCATTTTTTTATAGCTGAGTATTATTAGGTCGGAGGGGTGTCCAGGGGGGATGCATGCCTCCACGAGGCAGATGGCTATGCAGATGCTGAGCCCTCCTTGGGACTCCTAACAAGGTCAGCTGCCAGACAGATGGCGACAGAAGATTCCTTCCTGCAAACCGTGAAGACCCCTGGGCGGGAACACCCACAGCTTGCACTCCCCCAGCCTCACTGAACAGCTGTATAAAAACGCCCCTTGCTCCCTCTCAGCAAGACTCCACCGGCCCCTCCCCAAAGCCTCTGGACCTTGCTTGGGAGCACAGAATAAATTCCTCTCTTTCAATCTGCCTGACTCTCTGACTCAGTTTCCTCCTGCGCCTTGAACCTCACAAGTATATTCCATTGTATATATGTGCCTCTTCTTTATCCAGTCATCTATGGATAGATCACATCATTGTTTACAATAGCCAAAATATGAAAGCAACCTGAATACATTTTGAATATCTTCTTAAGGTTGCTTTTTTATTTTTTACTTTTGAAATGCAAATTTTGATAGGTCTGCTTTTTTTGTTTGTTTTTTCAATTATAGTTGCCTGGAATTTGTGAACACATGTAGACCAACAAATGTAGATTCTTCTTTAGCTCAGAAAAATGTTCTATGAAGTAATTGCTAATTATGTCATTTTCTTTGGAATACATAAATATCTTATTTTTCATTTAAATTTTTTATTGTTTAACGTATTACATGAGTCTCCTTTTCCCTCCACTGACCTCTCCCCTGCCACTCCCACCCCCAAGCACGAGCCTTCACCACCCTACTATTTGTGTCCATTGGTTTTGCTCATAAGCATGCATTCAGGTCCTTTGGTTGGTCTCTTACCCACTCTCCCCCCTGCCTTCCCTCATAGGTTGGACAGTCTGTTTGATGCTTCTATGTCTCTGGTCCTATTTTTGTTCATTAGTTTATGTTGTTCATTAAATTTCAAAAATGAGTGAGGTCCTGTGATATTTATCTTTCTCCAATTGGCTTATTTTGCTTAGCATAATCCTCTCAGGTCCATCTATGCTGTTGCAAATGGTAAGAATTCCTTTTTGATATCAACATAGTATTCCATTGCGTAGATGTACCACAGTTTTCTAATCCACTCATCTGCTGATGCATAAATACCTTAGGTTGGATTTCTATTTTCCTCTTCTTCCTAGATGTCATATTTTCTTAATTTTCAGCTGTTTGTTTCCTCTGTGTTATGAAAAAATACTAAAGTTATTCCACCATGTTACTGATTTGATACTTTGCAAGTTTAAATTATGTTGTCTTTTACTTCAGTATTCATTTTGCTTTGTGATTGTTCTTGGTATTTCTATAAATATTATTTTTACTTCTGTCATTTCCTTTTGTGTCATTGCCGTCACTTCTCCTCACCTCTAAGATGCTACTGTTTCACATCTACATTGATTGATGTCTTCTAACAATTCTGTTACATTTATAATGAAAAGGAATATTCACAACTATGTCTGCCTCTTAGTCATAAGCATTTTTAACATTTCTATGAATTATTTTGTTTTTACTAATTTTGAATTGGCAACCACCAACCAGGCCTAGCATTTGATAAAAGACAAGTAGAATATCTCTTGTACCATTTACTGTCCACTGGTTGCTGGTAGATTTTCTGTCCAAATGGAAAGAAAGCTTCATGGGCTCGATCTGTGATACCTAACCATAATCCAGTATGGTTTTTGTTAAGTCTAAGGTCATATCTTGTACTTTTTTGCCAAGATTTTAGATTTATAATCAACATGCACTATTCACTGTGCTATTCCTGCTTTTATTTAGGAAAAGAAAAAAAACACACACTTATTAGGCTACCAAAAATCTCAGAAGGCATTGAGCCTTTGCTCCTCTTTCCTGGCATGTAGACTATGGGGAGTTATGATCTCTGAATGACGTATAGCGATATTGGGAGTGATGATCTCTGAATAATATATAGAGATAAACTTCAACCAAATAGTTTTCAGTTCCAGGAAACAGAACCCAGTCTAGATATATTTTAAGAAGACATTGTTTTAAAACATAAGAAAATGGGTGCTTGCAAAAATCACTAAAGTTGTGGAAAACCATGCTTTACCCTGGACTTTAAGGCATGAATTCCACATCCATACCATTGAACTGACTCAGCAGGGAGCGACAGTCTCTACTGCAATTGGGAATATGGAAAAACAAAGAGGCCATCTCTGAAGCTGTGATCCAAAGAACAGCTATGGTTGAATGAGCAAGAAGCCAGCACCTCCACAATGTGACAGCCCCTGAGGTGAGTGATTAGAGAATAAAATGTTAGGTTGGACCACCAGTGCTCCTTGCATCTGCCTTTCTAAGCCATGCTCTAGAAAAGAGCTTGACAACCTGTGTTCCCCAGGCCAAATCCAGCCACCAAACAGACTGTACCCAGCAAGGCTATCAATCAAAATTGAGGGTGAAATTAGGAGCTTCACAGACAAAAAAGGACTAAGGGAGTTTGTTACTACCAAACCAGCAATGCAAGAAATGTTAAAGGGCCTACTGTAAAAAGTAAAAATAGGAAACGAAGAAGGAACACAAGGGTAAAGAATAAAAATGGCGACAAACAAGTATTTATCA
>PVJC01022487.1:0-27267 GCA_004026665.1 Murina feae
TCAATTTTACCTGAATAAAACTGGAAGAAGTATCAGTATAAATTAATGGTTTTGAATAAACATAGAAATAGAGGTATGTGCAATGTGTATAAATGTATATCAATAGGTATTAGTGTATGTATATGCACTGAGAGGGCCTAGAAGCAATGATACCCCAGTAGCAACAAATACAACCAGTGCTCAGACTTTGTTCTGTAAATACAATATTTCAAAAAATAAAAACAAAACTCTATAGAGAAATGGCTGATTCCAGTGCTGGGAGGAACATCTTATAATGCCAAAAGATAATACTCAAAAAGTGACGGGAGAATATTGAAAGAACATAAAAACCAATGGCTAAAAAAAGGTAAAAAAATTATACAGCTAAAAGGGAATCCCAATAGCTAAATCTAAAACAATTTAAGCAACAAAATCAATAATGATGGCAACGTATTATAACCCATGGAATAAAACCAATGTCCATAAGACCACATGATAAATAAATAATTGATACAATTATACAAATGGTTGGATAAGAAAAAAATTCAGAATTATAGTAGAATTCCAGGTAATAAATGTTGAAGAAGTGATGGAAAAAGAAAATAACCATTTGTCAAGTACTGTAACAAAAATTGTTTCAGGCAACAGTCAATAATGGATGCTAAAATTGTTTGGCTTAAGTTTGGAGAAATGGGATTTTTACATAACATGAAAGTATCTTCTCATAGGATACTTATTAAAGACAAAGAGAAAAAGTATCAAGGTCATGAAAGACAAATGAAGATTAAAAAACTACCCCAGATTAAAGAGTCTAAGAAGTCATGGTAACTAAATGCATTATGTGATCCTGATTGTCCAGGAAAAGGATGGCATTAGTGGAGGGATCATCAGCAAAATTTGAATATAGCCTATAGATTAATTAGTGGTATTTATTGGTGTTATTTCCTTGGTTTTGATCTTTTTTTGTTGTTAGTCCTCATCCAAGGATATTTTTCCCCCATTGATTTTAGAGTGAGTAGAAGGGAGAGACAGAGAGTGAAAAACATTGGTGTGAGAGAGACACATTGATTGGTTGCCTCCCGCACTCACCCCAACTGGGCCGGGATTGAGCCTTGACCAAAATCAAACCTGTGACCTTTTAGTCCGCAGGCCGATGCTCTAACCACTGAGAAACTGGCTAGGGAGTTTTTGAAAATTTTAATATGGTTATGTTACATTTAACATTTGGGGAAGTTGAGGTGAGAGTATACAGGAATTCTATGTACTATTTTTGCAACTCTTGTAAATCTGAAATTATTTCATAACAAAAAGTTAAAATATAAATGTCATTTTCCTATTCACTAGAATCTTTTCAGATTCTTCTAATATATGCATTAGCAAGAGACACACATTTGTATACACAGTTTTGTTGTGTTTCTATAGAAATGGGATTTATTATACATGACTCTCTTGTTTCCACCTAACAATTGCATTTAACTCTCCTTGGGTGTTGGCTCACTGCACAGTGATCTAGCTTAAGTTCCTTTTCCTTAAAGATGGGCCCAGACACTCATATCTCTATTTATATAACTTCATTTCTTGGTCACAGATGATCAGACCATGGGTAGAGATCCGACACAAACTGAGTCTATCAGATCCTTTCTACCAGGATTTTGAAATCGGGTCTATAATATTCTTATTCAGACAGAGCTACCACCTTGAGTGAAGGAAATTTAAAAATGTCAGAGCTGGACTACAGCTGTAACCTAAATGTGTGAACTGAGTAGCAGAGACAGTTGATCAGCAGTGAAATGAGAATTAAATAGAGAAGCAGGAACAGGATAGATATGAGAAGGCATTTCCTGGGTTCCTGGTTGCTAACCATTTTATTATCCCGTCTCCTGCCCTGGCCTGCCCTCCTCTCCTCCCCACTATTCTCTCCTCTAGTCTCTTCTACTCCCTTAGCCTCTTTCCCCCCACCTTTCCCCCTTTTCTGCCCCTCCTCCTATTTCTCATTCCTCTTCCACAAATAAGCGATTCAAATATATTTTGTTTCCCTTATTTTCTTCTGTACTTTGTTTTTCACACTTAAAGATTTATTTTGAGGTTAGTTCATAGTGATCTTCTTCATTCACTTTTACAGCTCTATGATATGACTTTGTGTTGCTGTGCAATAGCTTATTCAATTATTCTAGCAGAAGTTATTTTTGAATTATATATATAAAAAATTTAATAGAACTATACACATATGCACATATCAAATTATATGCACATATCCAAGTGTACAGCTCAATGAATGTTCATAAACTGAACACACAAGGGTAACCAGTAACCAGGTCAAGAAACAGAACATTACCCCTAGGGTCCTCCTTGTGCTTTCTTTTTACTCCTGTCAACCTCTACCCCACCTCCCACCTCCCTGGGTAATTAACCACTACCTACTTCTAAGAATAAAGATAGCTTCACCTACTTTTGTCCTTAATATCAATCCAATTATACAATATGCATTTATTTGGGTCTGGCTTCTTTCACTGAGCATTATATTGTGAGAATCATCTACATTATCCTTTGTAGATCATCCCTTTTGCTGTACAGTATTCTATTTGTGTATCCATTATGGGCATCTGGGTAGCTCCCGTTTGGGGCTACTACAAATAGAACCACCATGAACATCCCAGCAAATATCTTTGGTATACACAGACATGCATTCCTGTTGTATATTTACTTACCAGTGGAATTACTACGTTATGGACTATGCACATTTGGTTTTAGTATGTGCTGCCAAGTAGTTTTTCAAAGGATCAATTTACACTCCCACCAGCAATATGAGAACTCTGCTTCACATCCTCCTCAACCCTTAATAATTTCATTTTAGTTTTTCAGGTGGGTGTGTAGTGGTATACCACTGTGATTTCAATTTGTATTCCCTGATGACTAATGAAGTACAGTGCCTTTTCATATGTTTATTGATCACGTGGATGTGCTCTTTTATAAAGTATCTGTTTAAACCTTTAGCCATTTTTTCCCTATTAGATAGCTTGCATTTTCTTATTTTTTGAAGTGCCTTAAGAAAAATTAATATTATAGGTACAAATTGTTTCTTGATTGTCTTAGTTTGGATTCTCTGGAAATAGACCATGAAATGAGGATTCTAGTGCAAGTGATTTTTCCAGAAAGTACTCCCTGGAAAAAATAATGTGGAGTATGAGAAGCAGGATAAGAACAGGAAGAAGCCAAACAAAAGTGTGACTTAAGGCAAAGTATCACTGAGGGTAGCTGCAGCCTGATTGCACAGGGGAACTCTGAGATGTTAGTTATGCCTCAGAGTTTGTCCCAGATTGAGACAGGGGAGCGGGGCTTTCTTACTCCTCATATGCAATTCTGATACATGCTACAACATGGATGTACTTTGAAGACCTTATGAAAAATGAAATAAGTCAGACACAAAAGGACAAATATTGTAGGATTTCATTTATGAGGTTCTTAGAATAGTCAACTTTATAGTGACAGAAAGTAGAATAGTGGTTCCCTGTGACTGTAAAAAGGAAAAAATGAAGAGTATTGTGTAATGGATTTGGGATTGTGGTAGGAAGTTAGATGAGCAGAGCCAGAATGATGCACCAGGCACAGAAGGTCACCAGGGTGGAACGTCCCAGGTGCCTAGCAATTGTAGGGTGGGACCTCATTCCTAAGGTGACCTTTCCTCCCCTAGCATATCGCTGATCTGTGGTTTGGACCCCCTGACCTTTCCTCCATAAAGATAACATCTAGACCTTAGTTCCATTTCAGCTCTAAGCCCAGAAAAGCTGCAAAACCAGACAAGCAGCACCATGCCAAGGCTGACCTCAGGACCAGCTGCACTGAAAAACCAGATGATCAGACCATGGGTAGAGATCTGACACAAACTGAGTCTATCAGATCCTTTCTACCAGAATTTTGAAATCGGGTCTATAATATTCTTATTTAGACGGAGCTACCATCTTGAGTGAAGGAAATTTTCATACTCAAGTGTGAAAAACACACACTACCACAATCCCAACCCCATCATCACCCCAGGACCGGCCAACCAACCAATTAGTGGAGACCCTGACCCAGAAAAGATATACCTGGAAAGATGCTGAATATTCTATTGAGAACTTCCTCTAGGACCTCCCCTAAAATCTCTATCCTTAAAACCCTTAGAACAGAGGACCCAGCACTCTCACCCTCCTGAGAATATGCCAGGGCCTTTACCTTCCCCCACTCCATCCTTCTTCCCCCCAGGCATGTCATCTTTACCTTCCTCACTTCTAAGCTCCAAGGTTCCTTCCTTCACCTCTATAACTTGTCTCCTAAGCCTATTTCTTCTACAAAGTACTTCTGTGTCTGTGATGTTCCAAATGAAATTTCTCTTATAGTTTGAGTCTTGGCTCTGAATTCTGTCCAAGTTAGACTCAAGTACTGAGGTTGCTGAATCCATGTTTGATCTGACTCCACTGGTCTAACTCCAATTCTCACTGCCCCCACAACAGGATGACGAAAAATTTCTGGAGACGAGTAGCGGTGGTGATTGTATAAAAATATGAATGTACTGCTCTGACTGGTTTGGTTCAGTGGATAGAGCATCGGCCTGTGGACTGAGGGGTCCCGGGTTCAATTCTGGTGAAGGGCATGTACCTTGGTTGCGGGAACATCCCCAGTGGGAGGTGTGCAGGAGGCAGCTGATCGATGTTTCTCTCTCTTCGATGTTTCTAGCTCTCTATCCTTCTCCTTTCCTCTCTGTATAAATCAATAAAAAATATTTTAAAAATGAATGTACTTAATGCCACTGAACCACTTAAAAATAGTTTAAATAGTAAATTTTGTATTATTTATATTTGCCACAATAAAAACATTTTAAAAAACCACATTAAAGAATCCATGATCAAGTGGGATTTACCCCTGGGATGCAAGGATGATTTTAACATATACAAATCAATGTGTGATTTCTCACATTAATAGAATGAAAGAAAGATAAAAAATCATATGATCATCTCAGTAGCTACGGAAAAGGCATTTCACACAATTCAGCATCTTTTCTTGATAAAAACTTCTTCACAAATTGGGTGTAGGAGAAATGTATCTCAATATAATAGAGGCCCATACATGACAAGTCCACAGCTAACACTATAGTCAGTGGTGGACAGTTGAAAGTTTTTCTTCTAAGATCAGAAACAAGACAGAGAGCCTACTTTCATCACTCTTATTCAATATAGTAATGGAAGTCTTAACCTAAGCAATTAGACAAGAAAATGAAACAAGAGCATCAAATCAGAAATGAAGAGGTAAACTTTCTTTGTTTGCAGATGATATGCCCTAGCTGGTTTGGCTCAGTGGATAGAGAGTTGGTCTGTGGGCCAAAGAATCATGGGTTTCAATTCCGGTCAAGGGCACATAGGTTGGTTGCAGGCTTCTTCTCGGGGGTATGTAGGAGGCAACCAATTAATGTGTTTCTCTCACATTGAAGTTTCTCTCTGTCTTTCCCTCTCTCTTCTACTCTCCCTAAAAATCAATGGGGAAATATCCTTGGGTGAGGACTAACAAAAAACACACACACAAATAAACAAATAAACTAACAAAAAACAGATAATGTAATCTGATATATAGAGAAAACCCTACAGACCACCAAAAACCTCTTAGAACTAATAAATGAATTCACTAAAGTTTCAGTAAATGAAATCAATATGCAAAAAATCAGTTATGTTTTATACACTAAAAATGAAAACCTGAAACAGGTTGTGGGTTCAATTCCCACTCTAGGTTCTTATGGAATGCAATCAATCCATGTTTCTCTCTCACATTGGTGTTTCTCTCCCTCCCTTCCTCTCTCTCTAAAATCAATATTTTTAAAATTCTTGGGTGAGGATTAAAAATAATAATAAAAGAGAAGTCTGATATTTTCTTGATTTTTTGAAAGCTTCGATTGACCCCTCTGACTATAAAATAAAATAACGATATTTGAGTTTTTTCACAGTATGACTTTAACTTTCATTTCTCAGCATTTTCCACATCCTCCGAAACTATGTTCTTTAGCATTGCAAACCTACTGATGGCTCCTCAAACACGTGACACTCTTCTGTACTTTGATGTGTTTCTTTTATTGATCCTCCACCTGAAATTCCTTATCTTTCCCCTCCCCATTGAATATCTACTTTTCCTTCAGGGCCTGGGTCAAAAGTCACATTTCTGTGAAGACTTCCTATTAAAACTTTCCTTTTTCTCCCTCAAATATCACATATCACACATTGCCCTGTTAGAGAATAATCAGTTTGTCTGTATTTCCTGATCATAAGATCCCTGAGGGTTTGTATGTCAAAAGGAAAACATCTTGTTTATCTTTGTATCTCCCATGCCTGGCATGTAATAAACACTCAAAATGCTTATTCACTGAATGGACAAAAGAAAGGAACTAAACAGGAAGTTTGTATTGGGCAAAACACCTTGAATAAAACTTTGGACTGACATTTGCAGCTAAGGCATATCGATAGTGCTCCTCACAACTTCAGGAAACATCCGATGTTACTAAGCGATTATTTTTGAAATATACGGGAATTTTTTTTTATTTGTCAAGATGGGGTTCTTTAATGCAGAAGTACTGGGATGTCATGTTATTTGGAGAATCCCTGGTAGCACCAGGTCACTTGCTTTCTAGGCCAGGTGGAATTCTACTTTCCTGATTCTCTGGAGACAGGGATGATGTACAATCTGTGTGTACTTGGCACACTCGACAACCAATTCCAGTCTCATTTACACTTTTATGCTGAGATCAGCATTCAAGAGTGTAATGAGGGGAGAAGAAGCATTCCTTTCATGATTCTACCTCTGACTTGAGCACCACAGTTTGTGTAAAAACACTTGATATACATACCAGTAAGTAGACACAGATGATGTTTTGTAGAGGTGATCATTGCTATACCATCTGCCAGGGTCTGCAGTTTAAAAAAAAAGAAAAAGAAATTAGTTTGGCAGGATTTGCTCTTCACAAAATCATGTTGATTTTTGCCAGTTCCACGTAATTTGATATGCCCCTGCAAAATGAGTAAGAGAAAAGTGCTTTTACATTGAGCTACAGGAAAAACATGGACATTGTTCTTATGACCCTCTTTCAAAAAAATTGAAGTATTAGTTAGCTAAGGCCATAGAAAATAAAGAAGACAAAGACAGCTGGGTTGCTAATTCAAAATTACTAAAACTTGAAAATTGTAGATGTAATATAATTGACGTCCAATTGCCACGTCTTAAACTAAAAGGGGGATGAAATCTAAAGCCTTTTCAAATAAAAAAAAAAAAAGTCCAATCCAGGACGTGAAAACCTGTCTCTTTAGACTTATACTAGTAAATTTCACAGGGGTTGTGTATGAGTTTGTGAAAGTTTACATTTACACATAAAGGATTTCTTCCTAATTCAGAGCCAGAGTCTTCACATGATTAACATATTGTGAAATATAGGCAATCTAGTTGGTATTACCTACCAACAGCATTTCAGGCAGTACCCTGGCTGTCTACTATGTTGATTTCACAATGATTTTGGGAAAAGGCTATTAGAACTTTCTCAAATATAAATAAAGGGCATGACTCCAATTTGTTATCAATTTTGCTTTTATTAAACAAAATGATGACTGATTTCAAATGGGGAGATATTCTAAATAACCGTTGAATGAGTGAGTGTTAGTGAAAGTTAGCTTGTGTGTACAGCTTTCAGGTTTTGCTGTGAGTGAAGGATACAAGGATACAGGTAAGAGAATCACAAGTGCCCCAAAATAACCCAGTTTTGTTATTTTTCAACAACAAAGTCTTTTAATAAATTACATTTTCTGCTACTTAAAAATCATTCTTTAAAAGTTACAAAAATATTATTTTAACAAATTTATTCATCAACTAATATAGAGCAAATACCATGTACAAGACATTGCAAGACACTGATATTTTATACTGATATTTGTCAGTCAAAAAAAAAATTGGGGCCCTACGTGGCTCAGCTGGTTGGAGCATTGTCCCATTGCAACAAAAGATTGTGGGTTTGGTTCTTGGTCAGGGCACATACCTAGGTTTTGGGTTTGATCCCTAGTCAGGCATGTTCAGAAGACTACCGATCAATGCTTCTCTCTCACATCAATGTTTCTCTCCTCTCTCACATCGATGTTTCTCTCTCACACACACATTAATGTTTCTCTCTCTCTCTCTCTCTCTCTCTCTCTCTCTCTCTCTCTCTCTCCAATAAAAACATATCCTCAGGTGAGAAAAAAAAAAGGTTTGGTTTAAACCTTTCATTAACAGCTCATATGTACCAAACTATATGCCACAAATGTTATGGCATTTTTACTGTCAACATATATCAGGTTGCTCTGTTTCGTCATGGCATTTTGGAAAAATTTTCCATCTTGTTTGACTATCAAAAAATCTATAGAAATGGATCTAGGTATTATCCACAGTTTTCACATGCAGCTGTGTGCTAGATAGTTTTTCTTGGGGGCATTTAGTTCTGACCTCTCTGCCTTTCTCTGTGATTTACCACTTACTCCTCACACACTTAATGAAGTCATCCCATCATTAAATTCTCTTGTTAAACACTTCAAAGTTGCCCCCTGTTCTTGCAGAGACTCAAGAAAATTCCCCCCAGGATGGTTTTATATCTAGGAGAAAGGTTTTGAACTATACCTGATACACTAGAATAACAAAATCAATTTCCAAACAACTTATAGACCAACTCTTCTGCATATACAATATAGTTGGATGGTTAATTTAATTATTTATTAAATTAATTGACTAGAAAAACCTTCATCCTGTTTTCTATTTTGCTGATCCAGTGTAAATAGAGTGAACACTAGTTTAGAGGTCTACAAACAATGGCCCACTGTCTCTTGTTGCAAATAAAGGTTTACTACAACACAGCAATGCCTGTTACTTTATGTAAAGTCAATGGCTGCCTTATGCTACTGTGGCAGTTGCAACAGAGACCTTGCAGCATGAAAAACCCAAAATATTTACTACCTGGGTTTTTACAGAAAAAGTTTGCCAACCTTTGAGGAATTAATTAAATGATATATTTGCCATTTTATTTCTTTTGGCTTCATTTAGATACAATCTTCTATGGTCTTGTATGTCAATATGCTATCTCACACATATGGTAGCTCAATAAATATTGGTTAATGAAGAAAGTGAGAATGCACTGACAAATATAGAATTCATAACTGCAGTTATATTGAAAATACAGAAACTATACCTTCATTCTTTTGCAAGATGTATTAGTCAAATTTAGATATGGTTCTGGGAATTTGGTTCTGGAGATTTGGAATTTGATGTTTTAAACATTGGTAATCTGGGCCCTAGCTGGTTTGGCTCAGTAGATACAATGTCAGCCTATGGACTGAAGGGTCCCAAGTTCAATTCTGGTCAAGGGCACATGCCCAAGTTACAGGCTCTATCCACAGTAGGGGGTGTGCAGGAGACAGCAGTTCAATTATTCTCTCTCATCATTGATCTCTCTCTCTCTCTCTCTCTCTCTCGCTCACTTGCTGGAACCAATAAAAAAATGTTTTTAAAAATGAAAATTGATACACACTTAACATATAATGAATATTATTAAAAGGTATTTGAAGTCCATTCATTAAAAAGTTTAAACTGAGAGGTATGTCCAAAATTTAATTATTGTTGTATTTTCTAATATGTTATGACAGTGCTACAGTTTTTTAATAAATTGAAATAAATGCAACACTATATTAACCTCTGAATGATAGAATTAGAGGTTTGATGTTTTTTGTTTCTTCTTTATGTGTTGTGATTTATCCAAATATGACAATGAAACACTATTTTTATAATGTATCCTGTATAATAAAAGGTTAATGTGCAAATTGACTCTAATGGCAGAATGACCGGGAATTACTGGTCACTACAACAAGCACTGACCACCAGAGGGCAGATGCTCAATACAGGAGCTGTGCGCTGGTGGTCAGTGTGCTTTCACAGGGGAAGCTGACTCTTGGCTGGCCAGCGCATGGCATTGTTGGAAGCCTCTCCTGCCTCTGCAGCAGCTCCAAGGATGTCCGACTAATGTCTTAGGCCTGCTCCCCAAGGACATCCCCCGAGGGCTCCCGAACATCCCCCAAGGGGTCCCATTCTGTGAGGGTGCAGGCTGGGCTTAGGGACACCTCCCCCCACTGAGTGCAGGAATTTTCATGCACCAGGCTTCTACTGTATATATAAAAGCCTAAGCAAACATTATGACCAATCAACCAGTTGCTATGACACACAATGACCACCAGGGGGTAGACATTCAACACAGGAGCTGCCTCCTGGTGGTCAGTATGCTCCCAACAGCCAACCTCGTGTGGCCACTCAACCTCCCACAATCCCTTTCTCTGGCCGGCCAGCCCTGATTGGCCTGATCAGGACTGAGTGAGATGGCCCTGATTGGCCCCAATTGCTGGCCAGGCCAAGGGACTCCACCTGTGCACAAATTCGTGCATTGGGCCTCTAATGAGAACATAAAATAATTTTAAAAATATGAAATGTATGTAATAGAAATAATCTTGTTCTTTGCAGATTTTTAATATTTCCTACAACTTTAGTGCTACCGTACTCTTAATACAGTTTTGATAATATTATTATACTTAAAATCCTTTTATTTTTGAAATATTAATGTTTATTGCATGTAATATTATTATATGTAAGATCATTTTTCTTGAATAATTGGTGTCTATTGCACGTAGCATTATCATATTTAAGATCATTTTTCTTGAAATATTAAGGTTCATTGCATGTAACATTATTATATTTAAAATTATTTTCTTGAAATAAAAAATGTTAAAAAAAGAAAAAAAATATGAAATGTGTTCAGTTTCATGCAACTGAATATTTTCTATTGCTATTTTACTAAGAAACCAAAGGCAGATCTTTAGGTTAGAAATTCATGGAATAAAATTGAGGCTGAGAATCTCTTGGAGCTAATATATTAAGAAGAGATTCAACTGTCACATGAGGATTGAAAATTAGTAAATAAAACATTTACATTTAAATTTTTTAATGTTCCATGAAAATTTTAACTTTCAATAGCAGAACATCAAATTCATACTCTCATATCAGTATGTGCATTTTAAATAAACCTTCCTACTGCCGTTCAACAGAAGGAAATAAAATGTCTTCATATTTCCCCATTTGTAATGCCTATTGTCATTTGTAATTGATTTTTTCATATGAAAGCAAACCTACATTTTTCATTTGGTTAGAAATATTTCATTGTTTTAGTCCACATTTATTTTAAGCAGCCTAAGAGCACAAGTTGTGCTTTGTGTGAAAAACTACTTGCTGATTTACCTTAAGTGGAAAGCAGTGTGGCAAATTCAAAGATACCCTAACTATGGTATCATTACATCAAGAATATCCAGTTTGTGATTCTTTTATTAGAAGGTTTTAAACTTGTGTATCATAGCACATAATTTATCAATTATATTTCTGTGGTCTTCACTGTGAGCATACTGCCTGTCACATGAAATTCTTATCTATTTTATTAATGATTCTTCATTTGTTTTGACATAGGTGAGGTTCTCTTTTAGCTAGGTATTGCTAATGTCTGTCTGTAGGAGGGAAATGGGTAGATAGTAGAGGCTTGGGATAGGCTTTTCATCAAAATAGGAAAGTGATATATTTTCATCATTTAAAATTCCATTTCATAATAATATTTGTCCTTTTCTATACATGTTTTCATTTTCTCCTCTATCAGGTTTCCATTTATTTAGTATCTTCCCATCAGCAGCATTGTAAATAGGAATGAATGAGTCACCATCTATTGCATAGATTTTAGTTAACGGAGGAACTGATCACATGATAGGACACTCATATTCTGGAAATACCCGGTAAGTAACCACTAATTTATAAGAGTATTTCGTGTCATGCCACAGCAAACTAGTTAAAGAAATAGGATAGCACCACCTTACCTAGGACCAAACAACTGACAGTAAAAACATTACACCAAAAGACACTTTTAGGCCTATTACCAATTCATGGACTTTATTCATAGAAGAGCCAGCAGGTCCTCACTCAAAAATTATTAAATCCTTCAGACTGCCTTAACAATCTGTGAATTCCCTACATACAGTAAATTAGAAGCAGCAATTTAGAAAGGGGACTATTGATACAAATATTGTCAGCAGCAAAAACCAACAACCAAGAGAGAAAATAGAAAAAATACTCAAGTAAAAGAAAAATTCAAAACAGTTGTCTGGGACCTGTGAGTGGAGGTCACATATCCTTGCACTTTTTAAGAGCCTCTGAATATATCATTATACTAAAAGTGCAAAACAATAATTTAAGTCCATTGTGATGACATGTTTCGATATTAAAAGGTCAATTTCTGTTCAGAATATGCTGTGCAATAAAGCCTTGGTAATCATAACATCTTTCTAGAATATTTCTTCCAAAATGATATAAAATATAAAAAATAAACAAATTGGGTGTCGAAAAGAATAAATATTACTATATACTGTCTGAGAAATAAAAGATTATGTGATGTTTATGTATTCCTCTGAGCTTTTCTCTCAGAGAAAAGATTATATAGAGTCAGGAAAAATTTGTCTTGAAAGCCATTTATTTTGTGGTCTCAGTGTCTTTTTAGTTCTTCCAATTCTCTGGAAAGCAGGAATTGCTCGCTAATGCCCCTTCTAGATCATTAGTTAATTAGAACAGTCCCTCTAGGAAGTTTCTTTGCTGTGAGCTCTTACCAATTGTTGGGAATTTAAACTGGTTGAAGGAAGACTCTTTGAGCTATTGACTGAGATGCTGTCTTAAATGTCAGGTATACAAAGATGAATAAAACAAGTCACTCTTCAGAGTTTCCCATCTACTCAGAAAAAGAGCATATGAGCAAATACATGCCATTCAGAGAAAGTTACAAAAATAAAGGACAGTCTGGCCTGCGTGGTTCAGTGGTTGAGCGTCAACCGATCAACCAGGAGGTCATGGTTCCATTCCCAGTCAGGGCACATGCTTGGGTTGCAGGATTGATCCCCACTGGGGGGCATACAGGAGGCAGCCAATCAATGATTCTCTCTCATCATTGATGTTTCTATCTCTCTTTTCCTCTCTCTTTCTCTCTGAAATCATTTTTAAAATATATAAATGTATATGAAAACAAGGGATTAGATACTATGCAGGCACAAAAGAGGGAGTGGTCAACTCAACCCAGGAAGAAGAATGCTTCACAGAGAGTGACACTTGAATCCTAAAGGAGAAGTGGGAGTCAACCAGGATAGAAAGAAGGGTATTTCAGATGGGAATGGTAGCATCCTATATAATAAAAGGGTAATATGCAAATTGACCCTAAAGGTGGAACAACCAGGTCGCTATGATGCAAACTGATCACCAAGAGGATGACACTCAATGTAGAAGCTGTCTCCTAGTGATCAGTGTGCTCCCACAGGGGGAGCTCCACTTAGCCACAAGCTGGGGTTATGGGTGAGAGAGCAGCAGTGGTGGTGGGAAACTCTCCTTCCCCTGCCTCCCCTGCAGCACTAAGGACATCAGACTGTGGCTTAGGCCCACTCCTCGCAGTCAGACATCCCCCGAGGGCTCCTGGGCTGCCAGAGGGATGTCTGACTGCCAGCTTAGGCCCAGTCTCCAGGGGACATCTCCAGAGGGACCCCAGATTGCTAGAGGGCACAGGCCAGGCTGAGGGGAGCCCCCCTCCCAGTGCACAAATTTTGTGCACCAGGCCTCTAGTTTCATATAAATGGAGTCATGTAAAGATGGTCCTTTGTGTTTTTAACTTTGCATAATATTTTCAAGGTTCATCCATGGTGTAGCATGTATTGGTACTTTATTCTTTTTTATTGCCAAAAATATTCCATTGTATGACTTTACCACATTTTATTTATTAATTTACCAGTCAATGGGCATTTGGATAATTTCAGTTTTGGGGTATTATAAACAACTAGTGTCCCAGCTCATGGACTCAGGTACATTGAAAGGAAATCAATTAGAAGAAATATTTTAATATTGCTATTTGCGTCTTGCTAATGAAAAGAAAATAGGATTCTACTGAGTCTCCTATCTACCCACTCCAGGACTTCTGTAAGGATCAAATGAGATGAGGCATGGGAAAATGCTTCACAAACATTTGGTTAAACTTTAAAATGTTTGCATCTGGCTATAAAGCAAGTCAGGTTCCTGGCTGAAGAAACTCCAAGGAGGCTAAACACTAGGGAGAGGAAGCCGGGCATTGCTATGTAATGTCATTACCTGGTGCCCACAGCGACTGTTTCCGGGCTGGGCCGGGCTGTGGGCTGCATTTTGCACCATGGGGTCTTGGCAGCATCAGCTGCTATTTTGTGGGGTGTTGTTCCGGGGTGGTGGCCGGGCCTGTGTTCTACTTGGGGGAAGCAAAGTGTTGGTTTGTCAGCATCAGGTCTTGGTGCTGTTTATTTTTAAATGGCCAATACATGTCATGGCAGTTCCTGCATTGAGCGTCTGCCCCCTGGTGGTCAGTGCTCATCATAGCTACCAGTCAGACAGACAGAGACAGCCTTTTATATATATAGATGGATGATACCATTCTGCAGATGTATTTGTTGTTTGCATACTAGCTTATAGATGTGATTAGTTTTATAAATATCATTGAGGAGCCTGGTTCGGTGTAAGTCTATCACTTTCCATAGTATACATCAAGATGGAGTTACACGTGTGTGTGTTTTTTTTAATGTTATTTTTTAAATATATTTTATTGATTTTTAACAGAGAGGAAGGGAGAGGGATAGAGAGTTAGAAACATCGATGAGAGAGAAACATCAATCAGCTGCCTCCTGCACACCTCCTACTGGGTTTGTGCCCCCAACCAAGGTACATGCCCTTGACCGGAATTGAATCTGAGACCTTTCAGTCGTAGGCCAATGTTCTATCCACTGAGCCAAACCAGTTAGGGCCACAGGTGTGCTTTTGTGCATGGGTAATGTTTTGTATGTGTAACGTGCAGTGGGAGCCTCAATTATAAGACATGGGGAGAGGTAATCTTTCTTTTGTGACCCCTAAATGGGATCATGGTCCATTCTAACCATTTCAGTTCTGATTAGAATAGAGCAGAGCAAATAATGTAGACCCTAACCAGATGGGTATGATTTTTACAAAGTCCTTTCCTGCCAGACTTAACATTCTAAGAAAAGATGAATTCAGGACAAATAAATAACTGCTAAGTACGAAACAAAACTACCTTGGAGAAATCTCTTTCTAAGTGAAAGGAGGATTGGAACAAACTTCAGAATTTAATCTTACAGGACGTTGCAATTCAAAAACCATTAAATTGTGTAAGTGTACAATCCTTCCTTTGCCAGTCGAAGAAGTTTCCTGATTGTACTCTTGAGGTACTGCGAGTATTTCTAAGGCTGCTGTTAAACTAGAGAATTGTGAATTGGTAGGTTTTCAAATAAATTAATCCAGACCTCAGTCTGGTCTAAAGCTTCCTGTTTTTACAATTAACTCCTCATGTTTCTTTGTTGAGTGTGTGTGTGTGTGTGTGTGTGTGTGTGTGTGTGTGTAAAACCCAAAGATAGACCAGGAAGCATGTGGGGCCATCTGGCTTTAGATGGGAATCCAGATTTCTGTGCAGGCTAGCTTCTAAATGTAAACTGGATAAACAATGCTATTGTAATGTACAACTCCTGTGCTAACCTTTCAGTCATCACTGTCCAAAGTGCCCTTCACTTCTTGCATGTTGGTATCAATACTTTATGGGCCTTTTGTGTCTGAAGGAAGCAGGTTGGTCCGTCTTAAGATAAACCCCAGTATATGCATGAATACTTCCATGTTGTTTGGTCCAGCTTCTGAGGGATTATAAAGAAAAGTGAACCTCACAGGCGTTAGGCCGCTCCTGAAAGCAATGCTTCCTTTTTGGGGCCGGCGCTCTCTTGGTCTGCATTTCCAAGTAAAGCATTGTGAGTAAGAAAGAGTCATCAAGAGAAGAAGGAAATAATCGCTAGCAACCAGAACGATCCAAGGCTTGTGTCCTGGCCAGGGCAAGATGAGATTTTACTCAGTTTACCAGTTAGCAGAGTGTGCTATGAATGCATCCTAATATTAATCGAGACGCATTTCGGAAGGGCATTTCTCTTCTCTTCAAAGCGAGAGCCATTCTCCTATAACTGAAGTAAAGCAGGAGAGGTTACATTTTGAGTTTTTTCCTAAAGATTCATTTGGCTGGGGGTGGGGATAAGGGGGATAATGATGAAAACAACTTCAACAACATTTATAGAGCCCTCACTATGCATTGCCATTCCATGTAACCCAATTATTATTCCTGCTGTGCACTTGAAGAAAGTGAACCACAGACAGGCTCAGTGAGTTGCCTGGGCTCACACAGCTGGTATCGGAGCCTGGATTTGAATTAGGTAAGAGGATGAGCTCAGGCTCTCAACAATTAAGAAATGGTGTTGCTTCTTAATTAGTGTTATGACAAAACCATTTTTGCTACTCATTTAAAATACCATATAAGTAATCAAAAGTAGATGTTTGTGTAAACGTTAAGGGTACACACGGCAAAACTATATTGCATTTATAAGCTTTCTCTCTCAAAAAAAAATTTTTTACGTGCTCATTTTCTCCCAGGGAAGAAATCTTGTTGATTTTTCCTTTGAAGAGTAACATTTGATTTTGTTGGCGAACTGCTAAAATTACTTTGATGGTTCCAGTCGTGCATAGCCTAGAGATTTATGACAAATATGTAATCTATTTATTTGTCACCCAACTTGGACGACTTCCAAATGTTTCTTCTTAGTAGCTCTTGATTTTGTTTGGATTTTTTAAATGGCCAAATAGTCAAACAACGTCTGCATCAAGTTTGCTCCAGTCAGGGAATACCGACGTGTTGAAAGACAGCTTTGGTTATTTAAAATGCTGCTACATTCACTTGCAACTTTGAAGAGGACTCCTGCTTTCGTGGACTGGAATTTTAAAAGGAGAAAACATAAGGCATTAAAAAAAACACACACACCAAGTTTGCGGCTCAAGTCCCTCCTTTGCTGCTTGCTGCAGTGAGTTTTCCCATTCCGTTTTGCAGGCAAAAGCACGCTTCACAGATCAAACCAAAACTGTCCGAAAACGCTGTCTGCATCCCTCATGGTTAACAGAGAAGAATTTCGTTCCCTTTCCTTCACACATCAAAGAAGGCGCTCGGGGAGGAAATAAGCCATCATTAGGCACGAGCGAGCAGACAGACCCCGTCCTCCGCCTCCGCCATCCCCGCCCCCAGACCCTGGCAAGCGTCCTGGGCGCGAGCGAGGCGCCGGCCGCCGCAGCTGCTGCGGCGAGAGCGCGTGCGCGTGCGCGTGCGCGTGCGCCGGCGGGACCTGGGCGGCGGCGGGGCCGGCCGGGGGCGCGCGCCGCGCTCGGGAGCGCGCTCATGCAGCGGTTTTCTTCTCCCACAATCCAGAGGCTGCGGCGCGGGCGGGGCGGGGAGTCGGCGGAAGGATCTGGGCGCGGAGGGAGCGGCGCGCTGCTCTCGACGGCGGGCTGGCGGCCGGGGCCGGGCGGCGAGGGCCGGGGTGTGATGCGGCACTGCGGTCCTGCGGCCGTTGCTCCCGCTCCTCCGGAGAGGGCGGCAGGCTAGGCTGCAGCGCGGCGGCGCTTTTGTGCCCGGGCTTCTCAGAGGCGCCCTGAAAGGGCTGGCGGGGCTCAGAACCCTGGGGGGTTAGAGACACACATTCAAGGCCCCCCCACCCCCCTGGGAGGGGACGGGGGCTGGAGGCGAGGCGTGAGGGCGGCCGAGGGATGGTGTCTGCTCGGGGGGAAGGGGCGAGCCCTGCCTGCGCTTGGTGAAGGGCTGCGGGCACGGGAGGCGCGGCGGGCGCCAGCAGCTCGGTGCCCACGGGCGGGTGGAAGCGGAGCCGGCGGCCGCCCGGCACCCTCGGCGTGACATCCGACGGGGAGGCTCGTGTCGCTCACGTTGTGGTTAATTCATCGGAGGCAGCTTCGCGGACCGGGCTCCTCCGGGAGGGCTGGGCGCGCTGGACGGGCTTTTTGTCTGGCCGCTCCGGCCCCCTTCCCCTTCCTCCTCCTCCTGATGCCTTGTCCCTGCCCCTCCTCGCCCGGTGCAGACGTTCCCAGCGCAGCCCGCCGCTCGCGGCTCTGCTGTCGGAGCCGCTGCTCGGCATTTGGGCTCGTTCCCCGCGGGGGTGTTTTTTGAGGTGGGAGAGCGTTGGTCTTCCCTCCGCGATGGGATTGCCTTCGCGTGCCAGCAGAGACTTTGATTGATTTCGACTTCGGCGTTCAGTGCCCGGTTCCCTAGGCGTGTTTCTCTGGTGCTTCCTTTTTTTTTTTTTTTTTTTTTTTTTTTCCCCAAATACGTTAGCTGTAAAATGGAGAACGAAATTTTTACTCCCCTTCTGGAGCAGTTCATGGCCAGCCCTTTGGTCACTTGGGTAAGTGGGTGTTCTGTATGGTAAATTTTGCTGCTGCATTATTTGTGGCCGCGGGGATGGAGGTGGGCATTCGTGTCGTGTGACGAGCCTTGTGTTGTAGGTTAAGACGTTCGGACCTCTGGCTGCAGGAAATGGGACCAACCTGGATGAGTATGTGGCTCTGGTGGATGGGGTGTTCTTGAACCAGGTCATGCTCCACATGTAAGTGTGCTTTTTCTTTTCTTAGGTAACTTGTTTTCCTTTGCAAAAATCACATGCTGTGCACTTTAGAGATGTTATGTCTTAAGCTCCTGATTTGGTTCTTTGGCCAGAAAAAAAATAAAAAATAAAAAAAAATCAGGCATCTTAACAATTGGACCTTGAAAGGATTGATGATCTTACGTGCCCAGCCGCTTTATCACAACCCAGAGGTTGAAATTATGAAACGTTAATGTTTCGTTCTGTAAACCATGTATTGTCACTTAATTTCAGTGCTGAAATTCAAACCACATTGTGTCCCTCTGATAATTTGCTAAAATAAGAGAGAAAGAATAAGAATAGTTTCCTGTGGGGGGGGGGGGAAGCCTTTACTATGAAGTTATGGGCAATTGATGCAGATATGTTTCTTATTAACCTTTGTGTTTAAATGTCTCAGAATTTGAAACTAGTGAAGTAACAGATTTCAGAAGAGAGAATTTCAAACAACAGTTCTGATTGGTGAGGAACTGTTGCTGTAGCAAATAATTTAAATGCTACTAAATCTGAGTAGATCATTTCTTGTGTGAATTATTAGATTAATATTTGGGGGATCACTTTAAGGTACTAGAGCTAGTTTTGAAATTCAGGTAACTGAAATCTTGATGACAACTAGGTAATGATGTGGTAGGCATATCTTTCTTTGTCTTTTATGTTCATGATACTGGGTTTGTGTTAAGTAGGAAAGTTTTTGAGATGGGAATTGAATATTGAAATCAGATTGGTAGTTGGATATGTGACATAAAAACTTCAGTTTTATCATTGTGGCATACATGTATTGTGTACATCAGTGGAGGTTATGAAACTGAATTTTACAGCTGGGCTCAAAATAATGTATATTTAGCCTTATTTCTCTTGGATAGAATCTGATTACAGGAGTAGTTGGGAACTTTTAATTTAAAAATATTCTAATCTTTTATTATGTGATAATCTCATGCATTATTAATAAATGTTACTAGAGAATAAGTCTATGATTAATAGACTAATAACCTAACAAGGTATCTATTCTGTATTTTATTGGAAATTATTATTTTTTTAGATTTTTCTATTTAAAGAGGGTAAAAATCACATCCATAAATAATTGTTCCAATGGTAACGTCTCAGTCTGTGTGTCCAAAGAGTTTGTATGCCATTTTTAATGTACATGGTGATCCTACAGGAAGTATCATAATAGTATATGTTTTCCAAAAGTGTTTTATTTGTATAGTCACCTAAAGAAATACGTATGTTATCTAAATGTGTGTATGTGTATATGTGTGTGCGCATTTGTGTATTTTTTTTTCTCAAGAAAGGTAAAAAGCATGTGGACATTACTTATTTCCAGGTTTAGTAAATATACTTTTGGCGGCTCTCCTATGGAACTATTTTTTTGTCTTTGAAATATCCCACTGTTTCCTAAGCAAAATGGTAGACTAATTAAATTGACTTCTATTTTAGGGAACACACATGACAGGAAGGGTAGCCATTACAGTAGATACTTAGAACTTGTTCTCCTGTTTCTTTTTGGCTTGTTTTTAGACAGAAAAATTTGAATTTGTATGCTGACCTCTTAAAAAAATAGGTGTGTTTACAAAAATAGGAAAATACATTACTTAGCTTTTCCACTTTAATAGTTTTTATTTAAATGATTCTTTTTCCAAATAAATATTTAGTTTATTTTGGAGTCCTAAATAGTTAGCAAAGATGCTAAAAACACATTAGCTTGTTTCCACTTTGAGTACAGTTAAAAATATATATCTATATTTTGAAAGTAATGGTGTTCCAAAGTAGTGGTTGCCAAGTTGTTTTTAAGGGAGAACCTCAAATCGGCTTCTGTTTTCAGTTCCACCTCTCAGTTTCTAAAAGTTTTTTCAATGTCCTAATTCTGTTCTGAATGACCTATATTAATTAAAGGAAAAGAAAAATAAAAAAAAAATAAGTATGCTTTAGCTTTTTAAAAATAATTTGTTAAAATAAGAACAACACAGATTCATTACCCAATAGGGTAATAAAATATACATTGTTTTAAAAGCTATAGTTGGCTAATTTTGAAATCATTAAGATTTCTGTTAAGCACTTTACTTAATTACTGTTTGATTTAATGTACTGTATTAAATTATCAGTTGAGATTATACTCAGTAAGTTAAACTAAAAGCTAGCCTTTGTCTAAGTAATTTCTACATGACATTTAGTTAATAGAATTTGCAAGTAAGAATCTTTTGTAAATGAATCTTTATTTTTCTTTGTTTCTTGTGTTTAGAGTTCATTAAGCTTCTTGGATCTGTGTGGGTTTGTAGTTTTTATCAAATTTAAAGAAGTTTTGGCCATTATTTATATATACACACACACACACACACACAAAGTTTTGGCCATTATTTATACACACACGCACACACACACTTTATTTTTGTCTCTTTTTTCCCCTTTTGGAAATCCAATTACATGTATATCAAGGCTGCTTGATGCTCACTTATGTTCTATGCATGTTTTTTTCCAGTCTTCTCTGTCTCACTTGGATAATCTTGCTATGTCTCCAAGTTCATTAATCTTTTTTCTGTAATGTGTAATGTGCTGTTAATCCCACCCACCATATTTTTTATTTCAGACATGGTTTTATCTTTAGAAACGTAGTCTTTTTAAAAACACCTTCCACATCTATAGCTTTCTTACTCTTTCTTTTTCCAGCTTCTTGAACATATATTAGTAGAATTCAGGTATAACTGGCTGAATGTTCAGGTCTACAATTTAATCTGTGTCATTTTCTGGGTTGATTTTTCTTATTATGGATTGTGTTTTCTTGCTCTTGCATGCCTGGTTAATTTTTATTGGATGCCAAACATTTGGAATTTTACCTTGTTGGGTGCTGGATGTTTTTGTATGCTATTAAATATTCTTGAGCTTTGTTCTGGGATGTAGTTAACTTGGAAACAGTTTGATCTTTCAGATCTTGCTTTTAAGTTGTGTTAGGCAGTACCACTGTTGCACTATTGAGGCAAAACCCTGCATAGTACTCTAGCTTGTGGGAACAAGAAATATTCCTGGACTTGTGTGAGCTCTAGATGGCGTTCCTTCTAATCCTTGTTGTTGGTTCTTTCACTGTCCTTGGGTAGTTTTATTCAAATATGTACTGATAAGTACTCAACTGAAAATTTGAGAGATCCCTCTGCAGATCTCTGGATCTGTTGTGCAGCTCTCTCTTAACTACACTGCCTTGTATATGATCGTCACCTTGCTTTCTCCAGACTAAATTATGTCTCTTCAACTCAGGGAGACCACTGTGCTCTGCTTGGGTTTCCCCTCCCTGTTCTGTGGCCTAGAAGTTCTTTCAAGGCAGTAGAGTAAGCTAGGGCAATTGTTAGTCATCTTGTGTGTTTCCCATCTATCAGAAATCTGTCTTTAGTTGCCTAATGTTCATTGTCTTGAAAAAATGCTTTCTGTTATTTTGTCTTTTTTTTTCCCCCCGCAGTTGTTTCAGGCAGGAAGGTAAATTTGGTTCCAGTTATTACATCTTGGCCAGAAGTGGAAATCTGTGTATAGACTTACTAGAGGTCCCATGCACGAAATTCGTGCAACAGTAGGCCTTCCTTCCATGGCTGCCAGCACCAGTTTCTCTCTGGCTGCCGGCAGGCACCTGGGGCCCAGGCTTTGCTCTGCTGCTAGCAGGCACCTGGGAAGCGGGCTTCCCTCTCAGCCCTGGCTTCGTCCGGAAGGTTGTCCAGAAGGATGTCCCGTCTAATTAGTATATTATGCTTTTATTAATATGGATAATACATTTTTGCCCTGCCACTGTTGTATTTCTGCTTTCAGATGTGGCATAGAATTTTTTTACAGGAGCCTTATGGTAGAATTTTATTTTCATATAGAGTGTTAGGTAAGAGTAAGGATATTGATTAATTTAGTGACTAGATTTGCCATTTTGGGTCTGGAATCTGAAAGTAAACAGTTGATTTTTTCATTCCAGTTTACTGACTGCCTTATAATTTTGGAGTCTTTTCATTGACTTGGGATTCACTATATTCAGAGATGAATCCGGGATTTCATTGAGTAGCTCCTTGAATCAAAGAATCTCTGTAAGAGCTTGTGACATGGTGTCAGTCCTCTTTAACTAATGGGAAGAGGAAGCTATTTAGAGATCTGGAACGACAGGCCAGCTCTTCTGCATGCTGCAGGGCATTTTCCTACTTAAACTGAATGAAAAAAAAAATGTTCTCAGTGCTAGTTACATACACAGGGCTCGGTGACAGTGAAGTAGAAATAATCATTTTTCTGTTTGAGATGTCATTCAGCTCTGCAACCAATTTTGAAAATTACTTGCTATGAATTTTTAAGGAATTTGTGACAGTAGTTAATTTTATAATCTTAATGTTCACAAAGTATGCTATTTACATTACCGAAGCAGTTGGATATATGGATATGTTAATGTTTTAGGGACTGAGAAAATTGTTATTACTATCAAAACGATATTTGGAATTGCTGTATGATTCAATCCCATTAAATAGTTATGGAGATCTATACTTAAAATACTTAGTAAATATGATATACATGTTATGGCTTTTCTTCTTTTAGATCTTGAATTTGAAGGGACTTTAAAAGTCATTTACTGTGAAAACTTTAAAAAAATTTTTAAAATTCTTTATTGTTTAAAGTACTACATGAGTCTCCTTTTTCCCCCATTGACCTCTCCCTGGCCACCCTCACCCCCAGCACAGGCCCTCCTCTCCTCTCCCACTATCTATGACTCTTGGTTATGCTCATATGCATGCACACAAGTCCTTTGGTGAGAGGTTAAGAGATCAACAAAAACAATTTTTTAATGTTTTTTTATTGATGTTAGAGAGAGAGAAGGTGAGAAAGAGAAAGAGGTATGTGAAAGAGAAACATCAGTCCTATCTGCACCCTGACTAGGGATTGAACCTGCAACCTAGGTATGTGCCCTGACTGGGAATGAAACCTGCAACCTTTTGGTGCCTGGGACAATACTCCAACCAACTGAGTCATCCAGCTAGGGCTGTGAAAACCATTTTTAATTAAATCCCTGACACATGGTCATCCAACTTCTGTTTTAAGTATTTCCTGAGAAGCAGTTTCATAAAGTATAGCTATAAGTAACCATTTAGAGGAAGTTGACTGAGAAATGTTCTTAGGTCTATCAATGCTTATGTTTAAAAAGTATATTTTGCCCTGGCCGGTTTGGCTTAGTGGATAGAGGATCCTGGTTTCGATTCCGGTCAAGGGCACGTACCGTATTTTTTGGCGTATAAGACGACTTTTTAACCCAGGAAAATCTTCTCAAAAGTTGGAGGTCGTCTTATACACTGGAAAATACGGTACCTTGGTTACAGGCTCCTTCCTAGCCCGGGCTCTGGTTGGGGCGTGTGCAGGAGGCAACCAATCATTACCTTTCTCTCACATTGATATTTCTCTGTTTTTCCCTCTCTCTAAAAATCAATGGAAAAATATTCTCGAGTGAGGATTTAAAAAAAAAAAGATTGTCCTATTTCTATAGTAACACTAAAATGACTTCTAAAATATATATAGGTTGTCTTACCAAGTATGGCATTGACTCAGAATTTTGATATGGTCACTCTGAGATTTTCTTATTGGACCTTCTGGTTTTTGTTTATTGCTTCTTTAAAAACACACTCATGATGTATTCAGAGTTGATAGCTTATTACCAAGTTTTGTGACTTACCTCCCAAATATTTCTCGGATGTGTCCCTGACTCTTGGATTAATGCTGAAGCCTCTCACTGGTCTTACCTTTGGGCGTACTGTCTTCAACTTGTCTTCTCATCTGTGATCATATGAACTTTCTAAAACCCTCTTATCATTAGGATGATTCAATAGCTTCTGCTTTTAGAGTAAGCATTATATAAGCTTCCAGACTCCTTTGAGATCTGGCTGATGCCTACTTCTCTAGTTTTATCTTTGCATAGTACCACTCCTCGGTGCATAGCCTGCGACTAAGCAAATGTATAGTTTCCAAAGATGAGATGTATTCTCACAGGTGTCTCTGCCTTTCGGTACATTCTTCCCATCCCCAGAATACTCTCCTACCTTCTCACTGTTACTTTTCTAACTGACTGCTGCTTACTTACTGTCACTGCTTCTCTGCTGTTCCCTGGCTCATCCTAAGCTTACTACTCCAACTTCTGTTTCTGTCAAACCCTATATATACTTTGGTAACAGTGTTTATCTCTTGGTATTGCAGTTCTTGGTATGTTTGACTCTGTTGACTATTTGTGAATTTCTGGAAGGTAGGGGCATATCTTTCATCTGTCTATTCCTAGCATTGTGCTTAATATATAGTAGGTTCTTGATATACTTCTGTTGTATGAATGAATAATAGAGAAGGGTATGTGGTAAAGTGGAATGAATTTGGGCTTTGAGTCAGAGAGACTTGAGTTCATTTCTCATTGCTACTTATTAGTGTGTGATCTTAAACAATTTACTTATTATTTTCAAATCTTAGTTTCTACATCTTTAAGATGGGGGATAATGTTTCCTTCCTGGAGTAGACATAATCTGTACGAAGGGAGGGATAATAATCTGTTTTCTGTTTTGTTGACCATGGTACCCCCAGGGCTGGTTACTGTCATTAGTATCATCCTGTGCTCTACCATACCTACCTCTTTATATTTCTTCAAACAAGTCATGATCATTCACAGTTTAATTTTGTATGATCTCTGTTGTCGTCACCTCTATATAGCTGTATGTAACTTTATCAAGTTTCTTAACTATTCAATTTCCTCCTTTATAAACAGGATAAAAAGAATCATAGAGTTATGAGAAATCAGTAGGATAATTTGTGCATAGTGCTTAGCATATAGCAAGTGTTCAACAAATGTTAGCTGTTGATATCTTTATTGTTTTATTTCTATTATAATAATCATTTTTTCTAGATTGCCCTTGACCTCTCCTTTTTTTTTTAATGCTCACCCATGGATGTGTTTATTGATTTTAGAAAGAAAGGAAGAGGGAGGGTGATAAAGAGAGAGGGAGGGCGAGAAAGAGAGGAACATTGATGAGAGAAAAAAACATCAGTTATTGCCTCCTGAAAGCGCCCTGACCAAGAATCGAACCCACAATCTTTCAGTGTTCTGGACAGTGCTCCAACCAATTGAGCCACCTGGCCAGGACCCTCCCAATTTTTTTTTGCTTGCGGATTATTTCTACTCTTTTCTTGTTTGTTAATCCTCACCCAAGGATATTTTTTCCATTGATTTTTAGAGAGTGGAAGGGAGGGGGAGAGACAGACAAAGAAACACTGATGTAGGAGAGACACATTGATTGGTTGCCTCCCGCATATGCCCCGACCAGGGCCGGGGATTCAGCCTGCAATCAAGGTTTATGCCCTTAATTGGAATTGAACCCTCACCCTTCAGCCCACAGGCCAATGCTCTCACCACTGAGCAAACTGGCTAGGGCTCTACTCCTTCTTTAATACCCTGTGAAGTCCCTTAGGAGAGTTAATTGTTCTTTCCTCTATGATCCCATATCTACCTTCACTAAATTGTTGAAATAATATTACTACTAGGCATCTTATAGAGGCTAGAGATTTTATGTTGCATATCACCACTACCTAGCATAGATTATCTGTAATAATAAAAGTGTAATGTGCTAATTAGACTGGACATCCTTCTGACCGCCTTCCAGATGAAGCCTGGGCTGTGAGGGAAGCTGATCGCAGCAGCCAGGGGAAAGAAGGCCTACTCTTGCATGAATTTTGTGCATCGGGCCTCTAGTGTATGTCATAAGTTTCTAGTAATTGTCAAAGGAATGAATGAAGACATTTTATAGTTTTACTCATTTTTAAAAATTTGAAAACACTCTAGTATTGTAGGATTTACTTTTTAGTTTGTCTTCTATTTCTCTTTTTTACTCTGTCCCCTTGCTTGTCTTAATTACCTTTATTGGATATTTTCTCCACCTATGTTATGTCTTGCTTGAGGTAAGGTAAGAATAAGTCATAGTCCATGGTTTTGTCTGGTATTGGAATACTTAGTTCCTTCAGTTTGGTTCCTAGTAATTTTCCTGATGAAGTCCAACATATTGAGATTTTTGTCCATAGGCTTGTATTAGATTGATGTCTTTAAGAGCAATCTATAGTGAATGTCTGCTTGTTAGTATGACATAGACCCGGTTAAACTATAGAAAATGATGAGAACCTAGAGAGAAGAACAGTTGAACTAGTTGCTACATATGAGTATTTGTAAACTTTTAACTAAAATTTTTCTTTGGAGTATGTATTAATTATGGGAAAGCGGTCCTCCCAAGATAGATGGAAAGGAAGACCAGTTCTTAAATATACTCTTTGAGAAGAACACCAGTTGACCTTCTTTTAAGATTTATGAAACAGATTGGTGCCACTCTGAAGCACATTGGTGAGACCCAGGGCAAGTATTTGCCACAAAAGGCCCAAAAGATTCTAAACCAGACTAACAAATTGTTAAATTTATGTTCTGGTCTTTTATCTTGATACATATCTAAACTAATAAAAGCGAAATATTAAAATTAACCGTTTCTCCGAGACAGGGTAAGCCACGCCCACCAGCCAATCAGAGCGGCTGTATGCAAATTAGCCCGGCCAACATGGCGGCCGCCACTCCCGGACCTGAGTAAACAGCCCTTTCCATTGCGGCAGCAGCGAAAGTGAAGCTGAGCCCTTCAGCTCAGCTCCG
>PVJC01022488.1:0-27270 GCA_004026665.1 Murina feae
GGGCTGAGGGACTCCCTCCACCCCGAGTGCACAAATTTTTGTGCACCGGGCCCCTAGTATATATATAAAAGCCAAGTGACCAGAATGATAGAATGACGAGAACGACCCATCATTATGATGCACACACTGGCAGCCAATCAGCCTGATCAGAGGCAGAGCCAGCTGGCCAACTGCCTGTGGCCCCTCTCCCTGGCTGGCCTGGCCTAATTGGCCCTCATTGGGGCAGTTCGGATGGACCCTACCCATGCATGAGTTCATGCACCAGGCCTCTAGTCTAACCTAATAAAAGAGTAATATGCTAATTGCATCACTCTGCTATATCCCAAGCCATGCCCACCAGCCAATCAGAGTGACTATATGCAAATTAACCCAACCAAGATGGCAGCCGGCAGCCACAGAGCTAGAGAAAACAGGAAGCTTCGTTGCCCCAGCAATGGTAGAAGCTGCCTGCCTAGGCTGGCTGTGGCCTCTGCTTAAAGCAACAAAGTTTCAATTATAGAAGATAAATAAACCCAGATACCTGTTTCCAGCCAGCCTCACTGGGAGCTTGGGTGGTTGGGGCCATGGCCAGGTTGCAAACAGCCAACAGCCCCTCACCCAGGAGGGCCCCACCCTCATGGAGTGAGGGTCCCTGCATGGGGGGGGTTGGTCAGCCTAAAATGGCCCTCAGCCCCTCACCCACCCAGGCTGTCCAGGCATGCCGGCAGGACCCCCCAACCCAAAAGGAGCTGGGACCAGCCTGCATACAGCCATCAACCACTCACCCAGACTGGCTAGGCACCCCAGCAGGTCCCCCCACCATGAAGGGGCCGTGACCAGCCTGCAAACAGCCATCACCCCTTCATGCACCCAGGCTGGCCAGGCACCCCAGCAAGACCCCTAACCCCAAAAGGGGCTGTGACCAGCCTGCAAACAGCCATCAGCCACTTACCCAGGCTGGCCAGGCACCCCAGCAAAACCCCCTCCCTGAAGGGGATGTGGCCTGCCTAAAAATGGCCCTTAGCCTCTCACCCAGGCTGGCCAGTCACCCCAGCGGGATCCCCACCCTAATCCAGGACACCCTGCAGGGCAACCCAGCCAGGCCCCACCCATTCACCAGGCCTCTATCCTATATAATAAAAGGGTAATATGCATATTGACCCTAACAGCAGAACCACTAGGAATGACTGGTCAGTATGACAACACACTGACCACCAGTGCGCAGACACTCAATGCAGGAGCTTCCCCTGATGGTCAGGGCACTCCCACAGGAGGAGTTCTGCTCAGCCACAAGCCAGGCTGATGGATGCCAGTACAATGGTGGTGATTGGAGCCTCTCCTGTGTCCTCAGCAGTGCTAAGGATGTCTGACTACAGCTTAGGCCTGCTCCCCACTGGCAAGTGCACATCCCCCGAGGGCTCCCAGGCTGCCAGAGGGATATCTGACTGCCATCTTAGGCCTGTTCCCCTGAGGAGTGGGCCTAAGCCAGCAGGTGGACATCCCTTGATGGGTCCCAGATTGTGAGAGGGCACAGGCCAGGCTGAGGGATCCCCCTCCCCCTAAGTGCACAAATTTTTATGCACTGGGCCTCTAGTTTAAAATAATATTCCAAGATGATGGTAGATCAAGTGACATTCTCTTACAACCAAATTGGAATTACAACTAAAATAATGGAAAAATCAACCTGAATAACAAACTGAAGACTAGCTAAAGAGAGCCCTTTTAAACAAAGACATAAAGAGGAGGCCACATTGAAACTGGTAGAAAGTGAGGAGGCACAAGTGCTGGCTGGGTTCCCACAAGCATCAATTGAAGTTCTTGAGGGATATCCCAGCTGTGGGGGGCTACCCCAGAGAAGTCTTTGGTCTAATCTATAAGCTAGATTCCCAGTCCACACCCTGTTAAGGCCCATAGCCTGAGGCTGATTAAGTAACTAAGACTAATAGTCAGCTTGCAGGTGAACCTCTGGGTACTTTAAGTTTTTTCCTGACCTGATCCTGGGCCTGGAGCTAGTAAAAGCATACCTTTATGCGTGGCTTGGTTCTTTCCAAATGCTCCCAGACCCTGCAGAGGAAGCCACAAGCTGTGGATCACTGATAGCTCCAAACAGAGTACTCAGCCAGATACAAACAGCATTTGACATTGGACCGCCTGAGAGACACACCAAAGAGGGTCAAAACAAATAAATCCAGTGGCCAGCTTCAGCAACAACAAAGCAGGATCCCATAAGCTTCACAAGCATTATATCCACAGGAAGATATTGGCAGGCTCCAAAACCTGCTGAGGTGAATTCTGCTTCAGGTGAAAATTACCTGTATAGCAGCCTGCATGCTGCAATGGGTATTGAGCCTCACTGTCAGCCACCATGAGGGTTGAGCCCAAGGACAAATGGGCCAAGAGCAATCAAGACTCAATTACAATAAAATGGCCCACACAACATACACAAGGGACATTATTAGAGCACCCAGGTCTGGTGATCAGGGTGTGCCATTGGGTCCCACAAGACATCTATACATAAGGCCACCCTACCATGACTTGGAGTCATAGCACATCTACCTAATGCATAGAAACAAACCCAAGCAGGCAGCCAAAATGAGGAGGCAAAGAAATAAACCCCAAATGAAAGAACAAGATAATGCTCCAGAATAAGAGCTTGATGAAACAGAGATAAGCAATTTATCAGAAATAGAGTTCAAAGTAATGATAATAAGGATGCTCAACAGCATGAAAAAATATATAAAAACCATGAAAAAACAACCAGTCAGAAATAAAGAATGACACAGAGAAATAAAGAATAAACTGGAAGGAATAAATAGCAGATTAGAGGCAGCAGAGAATCAAATAAGTGAATTAGAAGACAGGGTATAAAAAATTAATCAGAGAACCAAAAAGAAAAAAAAAATTTTTTTAAATGTGAGGACAGTTTAAGGGAGCTGTGAGACAACATGAAACATAACCAAATTGGCATTACGGAAGTACCGAAAAAAGAAGAGAATGAGCAAGGGATAAAGAACCTGTTTGAAGAAATAATGGCAGAAAAATGCCCTAACCTGGTAAAGGAAAAAGTCACACAAGTTCAATATGCACCTAAAGAGGCCCATACCCAGACATATCACGATGAAAATTTCAGCAATTAAGACAAAGAAAACATCTTAAAGGCAGCAAGAGAAAAGCAATTTGTTTACCTACAAAGGAGCTCCCATGAGACTTTTAGCTGATTTCTCAACAGAAGCTATATAGGCCAGAAGGGAATGGCATGAAGTATTCAAGGTATTAAAAGCAAGTATCTAAAACCAACAGGATATCATTCAAAAAGATGGTAAAATAACTTCCCCATAATAAAAGGTTAATGGGGTTTATTACCACCAAACCAGCATTACAAGAAATGTTAAAGGGAAAGCTATAATAAGAAGAGAAAGAGGAAGAGAAAGATAGGTATAACGAAAAAAAATGGCATAAAGAAATACTTATCTAATAATAACCTTAAATGTAAGTGGATTAAATACTCAAATCAAAAGACATACAGTCTTGGTAAAAACTCTCAGCAAGGTAGAATAGAAGGATCATACTTCAACATAATAAAAACCATATATGAAAAACCTACAGCCAACATTATACTCAATGGTCAAAAGCTAAACCCATTTCCCCTCAGAACAGGAAGAAGACAGGGATTCCCACTTTCACCACTCCTGTTTGACATAGCACTAGAAATCCTAGCCATAGCAGTCAGACAAGAAGAAATAAAAGGCATCCAAATTGGAAAAGAAGTAAAATTGTCATTATTTGCAGATGACATGATATTGTACTTAGAAAACCTTAATGATTCCATTAAAGAAATACTACATTTAATAAATAAATTTGGCAATGTAGCAGGATACAAAATTAACACCCAGAAATCTATGTCTTCTTGTGGTTTCTTTATACAACAGTAATGAATTCACAGAGAGAAAAATTAAAAAAAACACCACACAATTCTATTACCATTGCAACAAAAACATTAAGAAAGTTAGGAATAAATTTAACTGAGGAGGTAAAGGACCTGTACTCAGAAAATTACAGGACACTGACAAAAGAGGAAGACATAAACAAATGGAAGAATATACCATGTTCATGGATTGATAGAATCAACACCATTAAAATGTCCATACTATCCAAAGCAATATATAAATTCAATGCAATCCTCATTAAAATATCAACAGCATACTTTAAAGACCTAGAAAAAAACTCTCCATCTGGAATAAAAAAGAACTCCAAATAGCTGCAGCAATCTTGAGAAAGAAGAACAAAGTTAGAAGGATCACAATACCAGATATCAAGCTATACTACAAAGCCATTGCTCTTAAAATTGCCTGGTTTTGACACAAGAACAGACATGTAGACCAGTGGACCAGAACAGAGAACCCAAAAATCTACACAAGCCACTATGCTCAATTAATATTTGGCAAAGGGGTTAAGAGTATACAATGGAGTGATGACAGTCTCTTCAATAAATGGTATTGGGAAAATTGGACAGATACATGCAAAAAAAAATGAAACTAGATCACCAATTTACATCATACACAAAAATAAACTCAAAATAAATAAAAGACTTAACTGTAAGACAGAAATAATAAAAATCGTAGAAGAAGCCATAGGCAACAAAATAGCAGGCACATTTGTCGAAGAAATATCTTTACATACACAGCTCCTAGGGCAATGGAAACTAAAGAGAAAAATAAACAAATGGGACTGCATCAAAATAAAAAGCTCTGCACAGCAAAAGAAACCATCAACAAACAACAAGAAAGCCCAATGCCTGGTAGAACATATTTGCCAATGATATCTCAAATAATGGTTTAATCTCCAAAATTTACAGGGAACTCATATAATTTAACAAAAGGAAAACAAATAATCCAATCAAAAAATGGGCAAAAGACCCAAATAGACACTTTTCAAAAGAGGACATACAGAAGACCAAGAGAGATATGGAAACATTCTCAACGTTACTAATCATCTGAGAGATGCAAATTTAAACAATGAAGTACCATCTCACACCTATCAGAACAGCTATCATTAACAAATCACAGACAACAAGTGCTGGAGAGGATGCGGAGAAAAAGGAATCTTTATGCACTGCTGGTGGGAATGCAGACTGGTGCAGCCACTGTGGAAAACAGTATAGAGTTTCCTCAAAAACTTAAAAATGGAATTTCCATTTGTCCCAGTGATCCCACTTCTAGGACTATATGCTGAGAAAACAGAAACACCAGACAGAAAGGATATATACATTTCTATCTTCATAGCAGCACAATTTACAATAGCTAAGATTTGGAAATAGCCTAAGTGCCCATCAGCAGATGAGTGGATTAAAAAACTGTGCTATATCTACACAATAGAATGCTGTAAAAAAGAAGGGATTCTTACCATTTTCAACAGCATGGATGGAACTGGAGAGCATTATGTTAAGTGAAATAAGCCAGTCAGGGAAAGATAAATATCACATGATCTCACTCATTTGTGGAATATAATGAACATCATAAACTGATGAACAAAAACAGATACTGATTCAAAGAATCATTGAACAGATTGTCAAACTTCAGCAGGAAGGCAGAGGGAGTAAGTGATCAACCAAAAGTCTTGTATGCATGCATTTAAGTCTAACCAATGGACACATACACTAGGGGAGTGAAAGCATGTGCCAGGTGGTGGGGGAGCTCAGAGGGAGGTCAACAGGGGAAAAGAAGACATATACATGTACTACTATCTATAATACTTTAAACAATAATAAAAAAAAACACAATGGGACATCTGTAATACTTTCAACAATAAAGAGGAAAAAAAAAGTTAAAAGAATAAAGAAAAAAATAAAAAGGACCCAAATTTAAAGATCAGAAATTAAAGAAATGATGTAACAACTGACACCACAGAAATACAAAGGATTGTAAGAAAATATTACAAACAAATATATACCAACACATTGGACAACCTGGGTGAATGCTTAATTCCTAGAAATATACAATGTTCTAAAACTGAATCAGGATGAATCAGAAAATCTGAATAGATGAATAACTAATGAAATTGAAGCAGTAATTTAAAAACCCCCAGTAAATAAAAACTTTGTTTCAGACCACTTCATCATCCTCAAACAATTCCAAGCTGTTTTTATAAGTCCAAACTTATCCTACTTGCAAAACCAAAGACATTATTTATATAATAATCCTATCTAATAAAAGAGTAATATGCAAATTAGGTGTCACTCCATCACAAAGATGGCCGACCCCATAGCCACAAGATGGTGGCACCCAGTCCAGCTCAGCCCCACCACTGAAATGGTCAGACCTGTTAGCCAGGCAGGTACCGGTGAGGCAGGGGGCTTGAGGGGTGTAACGGGAGATCAGAGGGGGCTGGGGGTCCCCTGCCCAGGTCAGAGGCCTTCACCAGAGGCCTCAGGCATGGGCAAGGGCAGAGCTGGTAATTGGAGGGGGCAGAGGGTCTCTTGCCAAGGCCTGTAGCCTTGGCCAGAGGCTGCCAGTGGGGGCAAGGGCAGAGCTGGTAATGGCAGGGGGCAGGATCAGAGCCAGTGATCACAGAGGCCTGGGCTCTGTGAAGCTGGTGATCACAGAGGCTTGGGGGTCTTCTGCCTAGGCAAAAGAGTAATATGCAAATTAACCCTCACTCTGTCACAAAGATGGCGGCAGCCAGGGAGCTCTAACGAGGCAGGAGGCTTGTGTTGCCCTGGTGATGGATGAAGCCAAGATTCCCACTTGCCCTGTGGACCCTGAGCTCCACTCAAGGCAACAAAGTTTCAATTACAGAAGGTAAATAAACCCATGATACTGCTTCCAGCCAGTGGCTTTGAGTGGGATCAAGACAACAAAGTTTGAATTATAGAAGTTAAATAAATCTCAGATACCTGCTTCCAGCCCACAGCCATAGCCAGCCTGATAACGGCCTTCAGCTCCTCACCCAGGCTGGCCAGTCACCCCAGTATAGACCTTCACCCTGAAGGGACTATGGCCAGCCTGAAAACAGCTTTCAGCCCCTCAACTAGGCTGACCACACTCACATGGGATAATGGTCCTCCCTGGGGGGTTTGACCAGCCTGCAAACAGCCATCAGCCCCACACCCAGGCTGACCAGTCATCCCAGTGGGGACTCCCATCCTGAAGGGGCTGTGACCAGCCTGCAAACAGCCATCAGCCCCTCACCCATGCTGGCCAGGCACCCCAGCAGGGCAAACCAGCTGACCCCCACCTGTGCACCAGGCCTCTGTCCTATATAATAAAAGGTTAATATGCAAATTGACCCTAACAGCAGAATGACAGGGAATGACTAGTCACTATGACACACACTGACCACCAGGGGGCATTCGCTCAATGCAGGAGATGCCCCCTGGTGGTCAGTGTGTCCCACAGGGAGAGCTCTGCTCAGCCACAAGCCAGGCTGATGGCTGCCAGCATAGTGGTGGTAGTGGGAGCTTCTCCTGCCTCCTCAGCAGTGCTAAGGATGTCCAACTGCAGCTTAGGCCTGCTCCTCACTGGCAAGTGGACATCACCAAAGGGCTCCTGGGCTGCCAGAGTGATGTCTGACTACCAGTTTAGGCCCAACCACCTGGGGAGTGGACATCTCCCAATGGGTCCCAGACTGTGAGAGGGCAGAGGCCGGGCTGAAGGGATCCACTCCCCCTCCCCTGCAGAGTGCACAAATTTTTGTGCACCGGGCCTCTAGTCTATATAATAAAAGGCCAGCAACCATTATGAATGGAATGACCTGTCATTATGACGAGCTGGCCCCAGGGGCTGCCACCAGCACCGTTGCTAAACATGAGGGCCCCAGGGCCAGTTGCGTGGCCACCACCCAAGGCACTGGTAAAGAAGAACGTGACGGTGGCCAGAGTGAACATGCAGCCTGAGTTGAGGGCTGTGTGGGATGAATTCAATCAGCTGATGATTGTCACCAAAGCTGGCAGGTCAGGGAACCCCACTCCCCACTGTGACCCTCCCCACGTGGCACCAATCTCAGGCAATGGGTTTTGGCCCAATCCATGCAAGCAAGACTGAGAAGTGGGGTGAGAGGTGCAGCCTGGCTACCTGCAGGTCTAGCTCCTTTGCTCTCTGAGTCCTGGGTCTAGCAACAGCCGCCTGCCACATCAGGCCAGAGAGTACTGCTCAGGAGGCCAGAAAGGCGGCAGAGAGAAACCCTGTGGACCTGCCACCTGACCAGCAGTTCAGGACTCGGCACTGCCAGAAATGAACCAACTCAGAGCACACTGAGCTTGGGGGTAAGGCAGGCACCTGTGAGGGGCTTGCCCCCATCCGGCTCCGGTGGATCCCACCTCAAAGGAAACTCAGTCTTTGTTTCCTTAGTTCAGTCTATCCTGGCTAAAAAGGGGCAGCTGGGCACATTTTAGGGGAGAATTAAGACTCTAAAACAGTGTGTTCTATTCCATGGAGATTTGCTACCCAGTTGCCCTAGGCCTAAATTCTGGGTGATTGTGGGGCCTGGGCCTGCCACTGGGGCCTGCGTCTTCCAATTGGCCTGTATTTGTTGTAAGGGCTCAAAGAGAAGAAGGGGAACAAGTTTTCAATGCAATGGATGTGACCAACAGACAAAGGTGAATGCTGGGCTGTATCTAATGTACACACAGAGACACCAGCTCTGAGGCCGCCTGGCCAAAGGGAGCTCAGGGCCTGTTTGCAGAGCCTTCTGGTGGTTTCTGTTTCCTAGCTGAGGCAGTCCTCCCTGGGAAGCCTGGGGCCCATAAGCTCCAGCTCAGTGGGTCTTCAGACCTCTAGCCCCAGCTCGCCAACCTCTTATGGCCCCTCCCCCTAGCCAGCCCACCCCTATTAACCCGGATCAGCCCAATCAGGGTGGGCCAGCCAGACCCCACCCATGCATGAATTTGTGCACTAGGCCTCTAGTAAAGAAAGAAAATCACAGGCCAGTATCCCTGATGAACATAGATTCCAAAATCCTCAACAAAACATTAGCAAATCTGACCCAACAATATATTACAAAGATCAGACATGATGGCCAAGAGGGATTTATACCAGAGATGCAAGGCTGTTACAACATTCACAAATAAGTAAATTAATATAGTACATAAATAAATGAAAGATAAAAATCATATCATTCCAATGAAGGCAGACAAACCATTTTGCATGACATAATGCAGCATCCATTTTTAAAAAAAACTCTCAGCAAAGTGGGAATAGAGGGATCATACCTCAACATAATAAAGGCCATATATGACAAACCTATAGCCAACATCATACTCAATTGGCAACAACTAAAAATGTTTCTCTTAAGAACAGGAACAAGTCAAAGATGTCACTCTCACCACACTTATTCAACATAGTACTGGAAGTCTTAGACTCAGTGATCAGACAAGAAAAAAAAAAAACAACTGAAATTCATCCAAATAGGAAAGGAATAATTGGAACTTTCATTATTCACAGATGGCATGACATTGAACATAGAAAACCTTAAAGACTCTACCAAAAAAACGACTAGATTTAATAAATGAATTTGGCAAAGTATCAGGATACAAAACACCCAGAAATTGATGGCATTTTTATACACCAATAATGAACTCTTAGAAAGAGAAACTAAAAAAACAATCCATCCACCATTGCAAGAACAAAAAAATGCCTTGGAATAAATTTAACCAAGGAGATAAAAAACCTATACACAGAAAACTATAGGACATTTTTTTAAAAAATAGAAGATACAAGAATATACCATTGAAACAAATGGAAGAATATAGCATGCTCATGGATTAGAAGAATTAACATCATTAAAATGTCCATACTACCCAAAGCATTCTATAGATTCAACACAATCCCTATTAAATTACCAACTGCATATTTCACAGATCTAGAACAAATGCTCTAAATATTTACATGGAACCAAAAAAAGACCCTGAATAGGCACAGCAATCTTGAGAAAGAAGAACCAAAGTAGGGGTGATCACAGTACTGGATATCAAATTATACTACAAAGCCATTTTAATCAAAACAGCCTGATATCATATGACATCACTCATTTATGGATAATAAAGACCATTATAAACTGATAAACAAAAATAGATACTGTAAAGGTCAATGTGCCCGAGCTAGTTTGCAGCTCAGTAAGACTTACTGCTACTGCTAGAGATAAGGAAAGTAGTCATGCTCTAGTCAAAACTTATGAGTATGTATCCTGCGTTGAGAAATAGAGCAACAAACTTTGTGCGTCACCTTTTTGTGGTTTTTGTGAATAAAAGCTTGCTTCTGGATCTGGTCACTGCTGTAGTGTCAGTCCTCACTTCGGTGGGGGCTGGCACTGCAGACAGCTGGCCAGCACACTCAATAGACCCTCGCTTGCTGCTTAAGACCTAATTGGAGTTGGTGGTCTTATTCTCAAATGATGCTCCACAACATTTGGAGGCCCCAGCCAGATAAAATCTGGGTCATCTCTCGAATGTAGCCTCCATAACAATACAGAAGCAGAGCAGCATCAAACAGACTGTCAAACTACATCAGGAAGGCCGGGAAGAGAGGTGGTAAGGAGGTTGGGGTAAGAGATCAACCAAAGGACTTTTATGCATGCATATAAGCATAACCAATGGACACAAAACACTAGGGGTAGGGGAGGCCAGGGAAGGTCAAAGGGAAAAAAAAGGATACATATGTACTACTCTTTGTAATATTTTAAGCAATAAAAAACAAAAAAACAAAAAAAAAAACATCCTGATGCTGGCACAAGATAAGGCAGATAGCTCAATGGAACAGAACAGAGAACCCAGAAATTGACCTAAGCCATTACATTCTATTAATATTTGAAAAAGGAGTCAAGAGCATATAACGAAGTGAAGAGGGTTTCTTTGATATATGGTGTTCAGAAAAGTGGACAGGTACATGCAAAAAAATGAAACTGGAACACCAACTCACACCATGCACAACGATAAACTCAAAATAGATAAGAGACTTAAGTCATGAAACCATAAAAATCCTAGAAGAAACCTTGGACAACAAAATCTCAGACATCTATCATAGCAATATATTTCCAATAGGGCAAGAGTAAAAAAGGAGAAAATTAAGAAATGGGACAACATCAAAATAAAATGCTTCTGCACAGCAAAAAAACCATTAATAAAATGAAAAGACAACCCACTGTATGGGAGACCATATTTGCCAATGATACATCTGATAAGGAGTTAATTTCCAAAATATATAAAGAACTCCTACAACTTAACAAAAGGAAGACAAACAATCCAATTTAAAAAATGGGCAAAGAACCTAAATAGACACTTCTCCAAAAAGACCATACAAATGGCCAAGAGACATATGAAAAAATGCTCAAAGTCACTAATCATCAGAGAGATTCAAATTAAAAGGACAATGAAATACCACCTCATACCTGCCAGAGTGGTTACCATCAACAAATCAACAGATGACAAGTGCTGGCGAGGATGTGGAGAAAATGGAACTCTCATGCACTGCTGGTGGTAGTGCAAACTGGTGCAGCCACATGAAAAACAGCATGGAGTTTCCTCAAAAAATTAAAAATGGAATTGACATTTGACATTGATTCCACTTCTAGGAATATATCCTAAGAAACTCGAAATACCAATCAGAAAGAATATATGGATTCCTATGTTCATAGCAATGCTATTTATGATAGCTAAGATCTGGAAACAGCCCAAGTGCCAAGCAGTAGTTGAGTGGATAAGAAAGCTGTGTACATTTACACAATGGAACATTGTGAAGCTATAAAAAAGAAGTATCTCTTACTCTTTGAGACAGCATGGAGGAACCTGGAGTGTATTATGCTAAGTGAAACAAGCCAGCCAGAGAAAGAAAAATATCACATGATCTCGCTTATATGTGGAATCTAATGAACAAAATAAAATGATGAACAAAATACATCCAGAGACATAGAAGCATGGAACTGACTGATGAATCTCAGACCAAAGGCGGGGCAAGGGACAAGGGGTGGAGGGGTGGCAATTAACCAAAGAACTTATATGCATATTATGCATAGCCCATGGACACAGACAATATTTCAATGATGGCCTGGGTAGGGCAGAAGAAGGGTGGAGTAGGTCAATGGGCGGGAACAAAACATCTATAACACTTTAAACAATACAGATAATTTTTTTAAAAAGATTACAAATGTGAATGATAAAATGGCAATAAAGACATGTCTATCAACAATTACTTTAAGTGGAAATAGATTAAATGCTCCAATCCAAAGATATATATTGACTAAACTGACAACAAAAAAAGACCCTTTTAATATGCTGTTTACAAGAGACTCACTTCAGATTGGAAAAACACAAACTGACTGAAAGTAAAGGGATGGAAAAATTTATTTCTTGCAAATGGAAACCAAAAAAAGCTAAGGTATAATACTTATGTTAGACAAATTAGACTTTAAATCAAAGGCTATAGCAAGAGACAAAGAAGGACGCAGCAATTCCATTTTGGGGGTTTTTATCTGAAGAAAACCAAAACACTAAAATAAAATTAAAAAAACATATGCTTCAAATGTTCATTGAAGTATTTTTATGGAAGCAACCGAAGTGTCCATCAGTAGATGGATGGATAAAGAAGTGGTGCATATCTACAATGAAATATTCCTGAGCCATAACAAAAAAGTGAAATCTTGCCATCTGCATCAACATGGATGAACCTAGCAGGTAAAATAAGTCAGAGAGAGAAAGACAAATGTCAGATGATTTCACTATGTGTGGAATTTAAAAAACAAAACAAATGAACAAGCAGAACAGAAATAGACTCATAGATACAGAGAACATTTTTAAGGTTTCCAGGGAGGAGGGATTTGGGAGATGGATGAAAATGTGAAAAAACTTCTCAACGTGTATAGAAACATGAGCTCCACATAACAGATTTGCAACCTCTACAAGAAGATGGTGGAAAATGAACAATTGGAGAGAAACACTTCCCACCATTGAAAGGAAACCACATTGTATGTGTAAGGGGCTCAAGAAACCTGCCGTGTCAATTGAGAGAAAGCTCAAAAAGCTGAGGAAAGAAAATGATCGTAACAGGCGAATGCTGGTAATAGTCAAGTCCATGTTCTAGCCTTTCCCAAATGGCCCTTTGCTCCTGCGCTTCCCACAGGCTACAGAGGCCCAAAAGTGTCAGGGGTCCCCTACGCCATCAGCCCCCTCAGGAAGGAGAGCCACACGTAAGAGTTCCAGAATCCAGTGTCACCTACTGGTCTGACTCAGTTTCCATGGCATCTGGGTTTTAAACACCCACACCCAGGCAGAATGTCAGCATTGTTTTCTCTTTAAAGTAATTTTTTAAATCTTTATTGTTGAGAGTATTACAGATGTCTTTGATTTATCTCTTCTTAGTTTAGTTATCTAATTAATGTTACAATCCCTTTTATTCAAGTAGATATAGCATTATAATTTTAAGTGAGTATATTTAATTATTCATTAAAAATAAAGATAAAAATAAAATTCATTTAATACAGAAAATATGGTAGCATGGTTTAAAATTATCTGATAAGCTAATGCCTAATGGATATTAACTACTAATGTAGCTTAATGTGCTACCACTTCCTTAACTACCCAATGAAAGGAAGTGCTTAGACACATCATACTTTAAACACAAAAGAAAGAAAATACAGTTTCCAATGCGGTGGCAAGTAAATAAACAGTTGAACCTTTGGTGTCTTGTAGCACAGGTAGATGCTTTTTAGAAAATTTTGTGTGGCAACTCTTTTGCTATTCTTTGGAGACCAATTTTGCTCTTCCCATGAGAAACTGAAAAGAAAAGCTCTCATCTAAGAAATAAAGGCTCGGATCTGACAGAATGAAAAGTAAGGAAAGCCAAAGAAAGCTGTTTCAGAGACAATTCTAAGGCTCCAAGTTTTTCTTGATAATTTAAAGGTCTTTCTATTTTTATGTAGACGTTCTCTCTATTCTGAAGTATTCTTAATGTATAAGTATCTGTCTTGTACAGAAAGTAACAGAAAACCTGTTAGTTGTCCTCATGAAAAACGGTAAGTGAAAATGTGGCCCCCAAAAAATGATAAGTGATACTGAGGGCCACAAAAGAGACTGATTGTGAGGGTATCAAGAATAAGATTTGATGGCACTGGTGATTTTGTAATACCTTCCCTGCTGTGAATGTATGAGAATTCATAAAATAAAAATATTTGTGGGAAGAGGAAGATTGAGTAGGTCAATCATGACCCAAAGGAAGCTTCATTCATATTATATACTCATCTATATGGATGAAGTCATTCTAAAAGTTTAAGTTAGTCATAATTCATCGATTACTGTAGGGTTATTCTATAAGTCTCCAGTGAAATAGGAATTGGTGTAATTATCCATAAAATATTTTAAACCCACAATTTTGGCTTCAATTATCAGATAAGACATTGACTGCTTATCTCATTCTGTGGGGAAGTGCATTAACTACCACTATATTGAAGTTGGCATTATCCTGGGAGCTTTTTAAGTGCTTCTGAACATCTGATTACTCATAGTCTAGGACTCACAAATTACATAAATCCCTTGAGAACTGAGAACCGATTATTTCTTTTCACTCCCATTATATTATAAAGTAATAGCATTACATCTGAAGGAACTTAGAAACCTGTGGCTAATATTTACTATGGGCAATCGTATGCAAAGTAATCCTCAGTAAATGTCAAATGTATACACAGTCTACTAATAGAAACAACAGGAGCCCTGAAAGGGTATGACCCCAACAAAAGCTCTTTCTAAAGTAAAAGATTCACTGATTCTCCTAAAATTAAAATCTAGATTTCCCAACTTTCGGTCAGGCTCTTGCCATTGTTCTGTACTTTTACCCTAGAAAGCAGAATGCACTGTAAATATTTTGACCTTTGGATTCTATCTGCCACTTCTCAGCAATATGATCATGGAAAAAATGCTGACCTTCTTTGACACTTTAATTTCTCAACTGTGAAATAAAATATTGTATCTAATTCATATGATGGCTGTGGAATTTAGATACATGCAGTCATGCACCACATAACAACTTTCGGTCAACAATGAACCACATATACAGTAGTGGTCCCAAAAGATTATAATGAAGCTGAAAATTTCCTATTGCCTAGTGACACCATTGCCCTTGTAATGTTGTAGCAAATCATTACTCACCTGCTTGTGGTGTTGCTGTTGTATACAAATTACTACACTGCCAGTCAGTCATATAAAAGTATAGAACATACACTCATGTATAGTACATAATACTTAATAATGATTTTAAAAAATGACTCTGTTACTGACATATATTTATCAGTCTACATTTTATCATTATTTTAGAGTGTACTCTGTCTACTTATCTTAAAAGTTTGTTGTTAAACAATGTGCCATGTTACACCCACAGCAGCTTCACACATCTTGTGTTTACTGCATCTCTTGATTGCACCATTTTCCCTTGGGCTTGATTTAATCTTGTGTTGTTTTATAAATTCAATGTAACCTAAGTGTACGGTGTTTATAAAGTTTACAGTAGTTTACAGTAATGTCCTAGCTTCACATTCACTCACCGATTCACCCAGAGCAACTTCCAGTCCCATGAGCTCCGTTCATAGTCAGTGCCCCATACAAGTGTACCAGTGTTTATTTTTATATTGTGTTTTTACTGTAGCTTTTCTATGTCCAGATACACAAATACCACTGTGTTACAACTCTTTACAGTACTTAGTAGAGAAACATGCTATATAGGCTTGTAGCCTAAGAGCAATAGGCTATACCATATAGCTGAGGGGTATATTAGGATGTACTATCAGAGTTTGTGCAAGTGCACTTGATGACGTTCATGCACCAACAAACACTCCTAATGACACATTTCTCGGAACATAACCCCATGGTTAAGTGGTGCATGACTGCACATATAAAATTTTCCTAAGGTTATATTATATCAAACAACTTCAATATCTCACTGTCTTCCAAGAACCAATATTTATTTCCTGCTTTCCTCTCTCAGCTGAGGGTCCATGTATGCTACTATTCAGAACTCAGACTGAAGTAGTAACCAATGCTTAGTTCAGGGATGGGAGTAATAGGATAACTGGACACCCACAAAGCCTCTTAAAAACTCACCTCACTAAATGCTTTCATTTCTGCCCATATTCCAATCATCAAAGGAAGTCATATAGCCAGGATCAAAGTCAATAGAGGAAGAATATGCCACCATGGAATAGGAAGTAAATAGTTGTAAATGTTAGACCAATCACCAGAGAACATAAAACAACAAATATAATCAGTGGTTCCAAAATGTTGATCCTACCTCCTATTACCTCTCCAAACCTGGATTTTCAGGTTTTCAGGTTATAGATATAGATATAGTTGTTGAATCTAAAATTTTTGGCTAATAATTATCATCACAGTAGTAGAAATAATAACACAGGTTTTAGTCTGCAAATATAAGCAATTGGGGGCAGGGGAAGGCTTGAGTCATATAGCTTAATCACACGGATTTTAAATTTTATTCTTTTAAATTTTCATGTTAACCTTCTGGTCAAGATGGCAGAGTAGGTAAATGTAGTACTAGTATCTTCCCACAACCATGTCAGAATAACACCTAAACAACAGAAAAACCATCAAGAACTTTCTGAAATCTGGCTGAGTAAAAGTACTATAACTAAGAATATAAAAAGCCACATCAAGATTGGTAGGAGAGGGGAAGACAAGAATGAGCTGGTATCATACCCTCATGAGGTGATTAAAAATTGGGAGAAATATTTCCTCTGAGGAGGTCACCATCAAGGAACAAGTGGTCCTGGCCCCTCACAAGGCTCCCCCAGCCCAGGGTTCTGGTACCAAGAAAAGAAATCCCAATAACTTTTGGCTGTGAAAACCAGTGGAAATTGTGGCTCACCAGTGGGAGTGAGGAGGGCTGCTGATGCTCTTAAAGGGCCTACACATGGACTTACTAGGATTACTCATTTTGAGCTCCAGCACTGGGGCAGTAGCTTGAGAGATATACAGAGCGGAACTGCATTGTCTGACATCAGAACAAGGGCTAGAGGGGCAGCTCTCTTCCTGGCAGAAGTGCTGGCAAAGGACATTGTTTCCTTGCTTAAACCTCCCCCTACAGGGCCAACAGGTGGATGTCATATCTGAGACTCCATCAAACTGGCTCACACTCTTCACCCAGCTCTGTTGATTCCCTGAGACCCTGCTCCATTCAACTTGCTGGCCCATCCAAGCTGCTTCCAGTGGCATTTCCAAATGGCCTGTCTTGACTCATGCTGCCCAGAAGCACCTGGCCTCAGCATACCCTATACCTATCAATAAGTGGCTCCAGAGACAGCCAGCCTTGGCTCACAGTTTGGCCTCTCCCAGGTACCTCTGCCCAGTAAAGTTTCCATTGAGAATATCAACTGACTGTATTATGGGATCTCTTTTATAAGTAACTAACTGCATTTCTCTTGTTGCTTCTGTAGTTTTATTCTGTTCTTTGATTTGGGACATGTTTCTTGGTCTCCACATTTTGACAACGTCCCTGTGTTTGTTTCTATGTATTAGATAGAGCTACTATGTCTCTTAGTCTTGGTAGCGTGACCTTACCATGACTCTGCAGAGCACTCTGTAGATCATTTTGAATGGCCCCAAGCAGGACACCAATGGCAGTTGTCTTGGCCTGCACCTGCCAGGAGGCCCCTGAGCCAAAGCATCAGGTGGCCAGATTCACACCACTCCAAAGGACCACCAAACTGTTGTAGGTGGTGGGAACAGCACTAAGTATTAGACCAGTGGGGTTATCCTGGACCTGGGTTCAGCAACTTTGGTAGTTGAGTTCTAGCTAGGAAAGAATTCAAATTCAGACCCAAACTGTAAGAGAACATTTATTTGGTAAATTATAGAAGCAGAAGAAGTAATTCTTAGAAGAAATGGGCTTAGAAAACAAGGTATAGAGGTACAGGAGGGCCCTGAAGCTTGGGAATGAGTAAGTTAATGGTAATGTACCTGGGGGTGGGAGGAGTGATGGAGGGGGAAGGGAAAGGAGTGGTTGTACGCCCAGGAGGTAGAGCACACTGGACCCTACATCCTAAAGGTTTTAAGGGTGGAGATTTTAGGGGAGGTTGCAGGAGAGAATCTTAACAGAATATTCAGCAGTTTTCCAGGTGTATCCTTTTAGGGTTGTGGTCTCACTGATTATTTGGCCAGCACCAGAATCAATGCAGCTGTGATGGGTTTTATTGCTCTTCTAGGCTTGGAGCTGAAATACAACTGAGGCTTAGATGTTAGTTATCTCTAGGAAGGAAGGATCAGGGAATCCAACCCACATTACCAGCAATATGCTAGGGGAGGAAAGGTCACCCTGCAGGGGCAAGGTCCCACCCTACAATGTCCATTGCTAGGTACCAGGGACCTTCTATACCTGACTCACTGTTCTTCCTCTGCTCATGTCTGTGTAACTGCTTAACACATAACCACCTCCAAAAAGACACAATCAAGAGGAGGACACAGTAAGCACCAGAGCCCTGCTAAAGTGAGTCCTACTTCATGTGGTTGGCCACTGCACAGCAAGTCCTCAGTGCTGATCTTCCTGGGGATAAATGCCCCCTGATGACAAGCCAACATAACAGGCTCAACCACAACAGAAAGATGTACGCAAACCACAAGAGAGGGGAGGGCACACTTGGAGCACTCAGCTTGGGTGACCTGGGAGGCTGTACCAATGGGCCCTACAGAACACCTACTACATAAGGTCACTCTACCAAGACTAAGACATAGTAGTTCTATCTAATACATAGAAACAAACACAGGGATGTTGTCAAAATGTGGAGACTAAGAAACATGTCCCAAATCAAAGAACAAAATAAAACTACAGAAGCAATAAGAGAAAAGCAGGTAGTTACTTATAAGAGAAATCCCATAATAGCTGATATTCTCAATGGAAACTTTATTGGCCAAAAGGGATTGGCATAAAATATTAAAGGTGATAAAAAGCGAGGACCTACAACCAAAACTACTATACCCAGCAAAGCTATCATTGAGAATCAAAGGACAGATAAAGAGATTCCCAGACAAGAAAAAGTGAAAGTTCATCACACCAAACCAATATTACAAGATATGATAAAGGGTCTCCTTTAAGAAAAAAAATAAAAATATGAATAATAAAATGGCAATAAATGCATACCTATCACCAATTTATTTAAATGAAAATGATTTAAATGCTCCAATCAAAAGACATATGGTGACTGAATTGATAAGAAACAAAACTCTTACACATGCTGTCTACAAGAGACTCACTTCAGATTGAAAGACACACGAAGATGAAAGTAAAGGGATGGAAAGAGATATTTCATAAAAATGAAAATGGGGGGAAAAAAAGCTGCCATAGCAATACTTATATCAGACAAAATTTACTTTAAAACAAAGTCTATAATAAGGGACAAAGAAGGACCCAGTAATTCCACTTATGGGTATTTATCTGAAGAAACCAAAAAACACTAAATCAAAAAGACTTAGGCATCCTTTTCTTTTATTGCAGTGTTATTTACAATAGTCAAGATATAGAAGCAACCTAAGTGTCCATCAATATATGAATGGATACAGAAAAAGTGGTGCATATAGCAATGAAATATGACTTAGCCATTAAAAAAGAGCGAAATCTTGCTATTTGCAACAACATGGATAGACATAGAGGATACTGTGTTGAATGAAACAAGTCAAAGAAAGACAAATGTCAGATGATTTCACTTATATGTGAAATCAACACACACACAAAATATATATATATACTAGGGGCCCGGTGCACAAAAATTTGTGCACTCGGTGGGGGTAAGAGGGTCCCTCATCCCGGCCTGTGCCCTCTCATAGTCTGGGACCCTGGACTCCATTGGGGCACACAGCACACATGGAGGGCATACCTCATGTGTGCTGTGTGCCCCGATTGCACCGATTTCCAGGCCTCAGCCTCGGGGCAGAGCTGGCTCAGTCCCTCTGTCCCTGAGGCTGCCCTGCCATCTGTAATCCGCAACTGGATCTATTTCAGGCCTCCATTGCCAGCGCCCTGCTCCTCCCCCGGCGGTTGTGGCCTGTGCATTGCGTGGCTTCTCCCAGGCTGCTGCCTCCGTCATCTTGGCTAGGCTAATTTGCATACAGCCGCTCTGATTGGCTGGTGGGCATGGCTTACTCATTCCGAAAAGACAGTTAATTTTAATATTACAGTTTTATTAGTTTAGATATTTAAATGAGTAAACATACTCATAGATACAGAGAACAATTTGAAGGTTTCCAAATGGGAAGAAGTTTGGGGGAATGGGTAAAAGAAGGTGAAGGCATTAAGAAGTACAAATTTGCATAAGGAATATAGTCAACAATACTGTAATAACTATGTATGTTGTCAGATGGGCACAAGATGTATTGGAGTGATCACTTCATAAGTTATATAAATGTCTAATCATTGGGTTGTACACCTGAAATTAATAATCTACTCTAATAAAAGTATAATATTGAAATTAACCATATCTCCGGGACACCTAAGCCATGCCCACAAACCAAAGCCACGCCCACCAGCCTATCAGAGCGGCTGTATGCAAATTAATCCAGCCAACATGGAGGCTGGCAGCCATGGAGAGAGCAGCAGTGGGTGAGGCGTGGGCGGGTGGGCAAGCATGGTGGGTGGTGGCGGGTACGGCGCGAGCAGTGGTGGTGGTGCAGTGGCAGGGTCCAAGGTGCGTGGGGACCCGGCCTGTGGGGTGGGCTGGCCCCGCACCCCAGTGGCTGCGAGCCCTGCATCAGCTGGTGCTGCTGCCACTGGGGAAGGAGGTGCACAGGGACCCAGCCTGCGAGGTGGGCACCCCAGCGGTTGTGAGCCCCACATCAGCTGGTGCTGCTGCTGGGGAATGAGGCGTGTGGGGACCTGGCCTGCAGGGGAGGGCAGTTGTGAGGGAACCAGGCCTGCAGGGGAGGGCAGTTGGGGGTATCCATGCCTGAAGGGGAGGATAGGATGAACTTGGTCAGCAACGATACTTAGGTATGTTGTGCTATTCAGACGTTGTTCCACACGAATTAAAGGGCCCAAATCATGCCAGGAAAACATGCCGCAAACCATAACACTGCCCCCACCAGCTTGAAAGGTTGTACTTATGCATGTGGGGTGCATGCTTTCTACTGTTTCTGCCAAAATCTCACCCTGCCATCTGCATGATAAAACTGAAACATGATTCATCAGACCACTTGACTTTTTTCCAGTGCTCAACTATCCAATGCTTGTGTTCCTGTGCAAATTGGAGACGTTTTGACTTGGTAACTGCAGACACCAAAGGTGTTCGAACAGGCCTTCGGCTTCCATGTCCCATATGATTCAGCGAATGGCTAATTTGCCTACAAACGTCATGGGGTCATAATAATCTGGCCACTCACATTCAAATATATCCCACATTCAAAGGCTGTTAAATCATGTTGTTTACCCATATCTTCAGAAAAAAATCACTTCTACTGTTGTGGTAAACAACCTGTTTCCCTATTTATAATGGTCTGGTCCTCTAGCAACTTCAGTGTGAAATTATAGCTAATTTGCCTACAAATGTCAGGTGGTCATAATAATCTGGACACTCAGTGTATATGCCTTAGTAAAGTGTTGAAAGTACTACCATCTCCAGCAATAGTTTCTTAATCATATTAAGATGCATTTTAATAACAAAATTATAGTTTTTAAAATAATAATTGCCATAACTTGGATAGGTACATTAAAATACTCTAATATCAACCTACATTGATAGTTAATTCAGACTGAAATAACTTTAGGAATAGTTTTACAGCAGTCACAAGTATAAAAACCTTGAAAAATAACTGCAAAGGGAAAGGACAACTCCCAAGAATATATTTGTTATGACACACTATTAATTTTTACAACCAACATCTTGTCTCAGTACTCCCAGTACTGCCAGGAAAAATGAAGAAACTATGGTTAAGATACAGGCGTTCTCACTTCCATCCAAAATTTCCATTTGCATGAAGTTGATGCTATATAATTCTATTCATCTTTGTTCAGAATCCTTGACTATATATCACAATGAAATATTAGTTGTATACTCACAGAGTGCCTAGTTAAGAAGAATATTCTCTTGAGTGGATTTTAGTAATAAATTTAGAGTTACACTCTGTGTGTGTATGTGTGTGTGTTGTATAGAGCAGCTTCATTTATAAAATGTCTTATTATTAAATTACCATGAAAGATAGATATATAGTATATAAAAAGTTCTGTTTGGAATGCATTTATTTGTGTGCCATTCATTAAAGGGGATTAGCTATTCTTTAGATTAGTACTATGCCATCATTACTGCCATGTATGGGTAAGATTTTCACAGTGATTTTCCATTTTCATTGATCTTTTAAATTAAACTGAGTTTTACTCTCCCAGAGGAGAAAACAGTTTTCCAAGAGAATTAGTTTAATCCTCAGCATTCTTCTTTAAACACCCTCCTACCCCAGGTGTTTATGCATTCACTCTCCTTTGATATGAGGAGCACATTGATTTAAAGTTTGATAGGTATTACATGGGAAAAATCCTTAAACAGGATGACTTACAGATTTTATTTTAGAGAACAGAATGTTTAGGAGGATTTAAATAGGTTTAAATGTATTAGGTAGAGCTGCTATGTTTCCAGGAATTGGTAGAGTGGCCTTGAGTAGTAAGTGTCCTATAGGGCCCAGTGGCTCAGCCTCCCCATTCCTCAAGCTCTAGGTGCACCTTGGTGTGGGCTGTGTACACAGTCTTGTTGTAGTTGAGCCTTGATTGCTGTTGGCATCACTATGAGGAGTTGGCCTCCACGCCAAATGGCTGGAAGACCAGCTGTGACTACAGTGGAAGAGCAGCTGTATAGGAGACACCTCTATGGAGCAGGACTTGCTTCAGTGGGGCTTTGGTGCTCATTGAGTTTACCCCTTGTGGATGTCACTTGTGGATATATAGAGCTGTAATCTGGTATGGTCTGAAGCTATCTATCAGTGCACTGGCTCTGGGACCTCCTAGGATATGCAAAGTCAGCCACTACCTCAGGCCACCCAGCAGGAGCAACAGAGTTACCTGCAGATGGCTACTATTTGTATTGGGCTTAGAAGTGTCCATGAGAGGACAAGCTGTGAAATAAGGCAGGCTGCTGCTAGTGCTGGGTCTTGGGCCTCTTATTGATGGGTATGGGGCACACTGATGCCAGCTGCTTCTTGTTTGGGATATTTTAGCAAAGTCTAAAGCCACAAAGATAGGTCATTCATTTGGAAAAGCCACTGTAAACAGCTTCAGTGGGGCTGCAAATTGAATAGGGCAGGGTCTCAGGGAATCACTAGGGCAGGGTGTACAGTGATAGCCAAACTGATGGAAACTCAAGTATGACTGCCAGTCAGTTCTGCATAGGGGGGGGGGGTCTACTATATAAATATATATATATATCAGTAAATATACATGACAAAAACTACATGAAGTAACCCAGAAAATAAGAGGTTACTTAGAGAATGACTATTAAAATGAAAAAATTTAATGTTACCAATAAACTTAGAGGCCAGAAAGGACATAAACAAAAAGACAAGGCATGCCTGGCAGTGGCACGGGTAGAAAGATAAACAGAACACGTGGGAATAATATAATCAGGTAGTATTAAGAAAAGGCTAGGGTTGGGAAACTATGCTACTTAACCAAGACTGAAAGCACTTGGAATAACAGAAGGAGATGCAAATCAAGAGAATGCAACATCAGGTTCAAATGGAATTCCCCAAAATGAGGGGTGGCTTTAATATGTATTTTGTGGGGGAGGAGGGAAAGTTCTATGGTCAAATATGTTTGGAAATGCTGAGTTAAACATCATTGAACAGATTTTCATAGTGACTTAGCTGTTCATCACAATTGTACATCTCCAAGAGATGGGGACCTACTTTGTCCCTATTTAAATCAGGTTTTTGACAGAAATCCTTGGGTACTATTATTATGAATAGCACACAATGAAAAAGGAATACTGGATGTAAGTGTCTGGACTTACCATCTGGTGATTCCTGAAAGTCTGGACTTGTAAAGGTCAACTTGCCCCAGCTCGTTTGCAGCTCAGTAGGACTTACTGCTACTGCTAGAGATAAGGAAAATAGTCATACTCTAGCCAAAACTTATAAGTCTGTGAGAAATAGAACAACAAACTTTGTGTGTCACCTTTTTGTGGTTTTTGTGAATAAAAGCTTGCTTCTACATCTGGTCGGGGCTGCAGTGTCAGTAGTCCTCACTTCGGTGGGGACTGGCGCTGCCGCAGCTCAATAAATCCTCGCTTGCTGCTTAAGACCTAATAGGAGTCGGTGGTCTTATTCTTGTGAATGTTGCTCCACAACATTTGGAGGCCCCGGCCAGATAAAATCCGGCTCATCTCTCCTGCGAATGTCCCTCCACAACAGACTGACAACAAGGGCTTGACTCAGAGCCTGGCCACAATGAGCCTAGCTACTTCAAAGACTAGAAACAGGAGTGTTGAGCCAATTTGGGGAGAGAGAAGAGTAAGACTAATCTCAAAATTTTCTCTCATGGATTTGGTAGTCCATGTTTTAGTGTGTGGCTCAGCCTGTAAATTTTTGGCCCCGTAGTGAGAGCACCAGATTCTGCATTCTACACTGCTAGCCATGAAAATAGGATTTGGTAGTCTGTGTAGACGTAAGGAACATGAATCGGGAATACCTCAAAGTACTCAATTTCACTATTTAAAGAAAATAATTTTCACTGCTACTTTGCTTCAAATACCAGATGCCAAACAATGTAATCCTTACCAGGGTTCCCACTTTCAAGAGGAAAACATTAGAGATCAGAGTAAATAACACTTTCAGGATCTCCTTGCCAGTGAGTTGTAGAGCCTGGATTCAAACAGGCCAGGCTAAATCCTGCATTCTACAACACCTGGATGCTGCTGCTAGTCAGTGATGAAGGAGCTTTAGACAACTAGCAATATGGAGTGGGAGAAGAGGATAATGAATTTACATATGGACTTTTTTTTTTGGTGCACCATTCCTGAAGGTACTGTAATATGGGTCGATGCATGGAGTAGACGGAGCAAGCTCCTATTCCATTGCCCTGCTCCAAAAATCCACTTAATATATGTCCTCAGATAGAGGACATATCAGATATTAAACTGATAAGAACAGATACTACACTTGATTTTAGCCAAAAGGCTGAGAAACAATCATATGGACTTTTTACATTATACATACCACATGACTAGACCCTCTTAAAACCTGTCTTCCTACTGTACTCAAACACCACCACATGCATTGCAAGGCCCTAGACTATAAGGACACAAGTGGTCTTGTCCCTGCCTACCTCACCAATTTTATCTCTTGCCATACTGTCTCTCACATATAGTGCTCCAGCCACAATAGATCTGACATTTTCCAGACCATTCTGTGACTTTCCGTGACTGGAGCCTTTGCATTTGCTGTTCTCCATGCCTGGAAGTTTCTTTCCCACTGAGGAACACTGGCCAGGGCTGAAGTATTCTTATATTGGACACATTTTAATTAACTTTCTTGGGGTTTTTTTTTTACATCTTATCACTCTAGTCACAGCTTAAATGTCACTTCTTCAAAGAGTTCTTTTTTTGTCCACTGCATCTAACATAGCTAACCCTCTCCTTCCCTTCCACATACCCCATTATTATCAAGCAATATATTTGATACTTTTCACAAGTTGTAAATATTTTCTTTATACACTCATTTTCCTCCTGCTTCACTAAACTGTAGTCTCCATGAGAGCAGGATGCCTGTCTTGTTTACCCAGACTAGTTTAAGGCCTGGTTCCTAGTGGCTACTCAGGAAATGCCAATTGACAAAATGAATATCCGATAGCTATTATGTACTAATTAAGGTGACCAGATTTTAACATTGGTAAAGCGGGACACCATTGACCGGGATCTTTTTTTATTATTATTATTACTTAAAATATTACAAAGAGTAGTACATATTTCTCTTTACAAAAATTGGGACTTTTTTTTAAATGCCGTGAGACACGGGACAAATTGTTAAAAATCAGGACTGTCCCGCCAAAAGCGGGATGTCTGGTCACCTTAATAAGGTCTAAAGAACAGATGAGAAATCTGGCTCATTTATATATTTAGGAGTAATAGGCTTAAAAGTGGTATATAAATCTATGAATATAGATGGATTTGTCCATGAAGAATATGCAGAGTGATAAGAGGAAAGAGCCTAAGCCAAAACCTTGATGTGGTAACTATCATCCAAGTGGTCACAATAATTCTCACTTCCCAGTAGCTAGTCCTCAGATGATCCTCTTCCAAGCTGAATAACAGGTACCTGTGTGATTAATAAGATATTGCAAAATGGTAGAGGTTGAATTACAAGGCTAGGTCATAAAAGACATGTAGCTTCCTCCTTGATCTAATGGAGGGAGTCAAATACCATGTCCTAAGGTCACCAGAGTAGCCTAATGGAGAGATCTGCATGGCAAGGAACTGATGTCTCTTAATAATAGCCAGCACCATCTTTCCTGAATTAACCAGAAGAAGTCAATCTCCGCCCCAGCCAAGCTTTCAGATGACTGCAGTGCTGGCTGACTTTCTGTCTACAATTAGATGACAAAGCCAAACCAGAAACATCTAACTAAGCCATTTCTAAGTTTCTGATCCACAGAAAATGAGGTAATAAATATTTATTGTACTTTTAAACATGTTTTGGGATGATTTGTTACACAGCAATAGGTAACTAATACATTTGAGCAATAACAATATATTCTTAATTAAAATGTGTCCAATATAAGAATACTGCAGCCCTGGCCATGCACCAAAGGATCTTCCCCATCAAGGGCATCTACCTGGGTTGCAGTTTCAATCCCCAAACCGGGTTGGGGTGCCTGAGGGAGGCAACCAATCAATGTGTCTCTCTTACTTTAATGTTTCTTTCTCTCTCTTAAAATCAATGGGAAAAATTTCCTTGGGTGAGGATTAACAAAAGAGAAAATAAGAATACTGCAAAGTGGTTTTAAGAATTTTATAAAATGTCACACCACAAGGCATTTTCTTAGAATAAATTTTTTATCACATGTACCTGGCTTGCATTCTTGAGGAGAATAATTCCTTAAACAAAAAAAAAGCAGGGGAAGGGGGGTAAATTTAGTAAAATCAAAACTAGGCAGCCAATATACAAAAGAAGTACAATATATTAAATAATCTTTTTTTAATTTATTTTTTTATTTAATTACATAAAGTATTACAAAGATTAGTACAAATATCTCTTTTTTCCCCTTCCCTTCCCCCAGCCTCCCCTACCCCCCAGTGGTCTGTGTCCTTTGGTTATGCTTAAATGCATGCATAAAAGTCATT